>PVJL010012210.1:0-38478 GCA_004026885.1 Lyroderma lyra
CTGCAAACCCGCACCCCGCAGGTCCCCATCCCACTGCAAACCCGCACCCTGCGCTCTCCATCCACTCTGACGGTGTCGTGGGGCAGCACCTCTGCTCTGCTCTCTGGCCCTCAGGCACCCAGAATGAGGGTTTATGGTCAATGAATTGTTGGGGAACTGTGAGTATTGTTGCAAGGAGCGTTCACAGGGAAATAGCCTGCCGCTAATTTCAGAAGCAACTTAGAATCAATGCCATCCTGCCCCGTTACTTTTTGTACAACTGCAAAATGACTCTCCTGAGTGTGGCTCAGGTTCTCTGAGGGCGGCACCCAGCCCAGTGCCCGCAGTGTGAACTCGGTAAATGCTTTTGACTGAATTGATGCATTTACAGCAAGGGCATGTGCATTTACCTGTGCTGTGTGTATATGTAATGTGTTTTTGTACACATACGTGTGCATACAGGTAAACGTGTGTATGTGTACAAGCATATACTCTATCTCTATATCATCCACTCAGTTGTGTTTCTTCATTCACTCATTCAATGAGAGATAGTAAGGAATTAGTCATAGTTACAAAGGCCATTTAGAATTTCGGGTAACAAAATTGTAAGATGTCAGAGATCAGCATTTCGAAACCCTGGCTGAACGTTTGACTGAACTGAGCATGAAAAGCAAAGACCACCGTCTGGGTGGGCTGATTTCTTTGGTTTGGAGAAGGGCGCTGAAATTGCTCTTGTTTGGGGGCTTTCTTGATGTTTCTAACATTCACTGGGTTTAAAAGTGGTTGTGAATTAACTGTGTGAACAGTTTTCACAGAGGGAGGAATGCTACCTTCCAAGGCATGGCAGAATAAAGTGTGTGTGTGTGTGTGCATGTATGTGTGTGCATGCATGTGTGTGAGTGTGTGCGTGTTTGTGTATGTGTACATGTGTGAGTACATGTGTGTGCACATGTGTGCGTGTGTGCATGTGCACACACATGCATGTGTGTGAGTGTATGCGTGCTTGTGTATGTGTACATGTGTGAGTACATGTGTGTGCATGCATGTATGTGCACATGTGTGAGTACATGTGTGCGTGTGCGCACACATGCATGTGCGTGAGTGTGTGCGTGCTTGTGTATGTGTATATGTGTGAGTACATGTGTGCGCACATGTGTGCGTGTGTGCGTGTGCACGCACATGCATGTGTGTGAGTGTATGCGTGCTTGTGTATGTGTACATGTGTGAGTACATGTGTGTGCATGCATGTATGTGCACATGTGTGCGTGTGCACACACATGCATGTGCGTGAGTGTGTGCGTGCTTGTGTATGTGTACATGTGTGAGTACATGTGTGCGCACATGTGTGCATGTGTGCGTGTGCACACACATGCATGTGTGTGAGTGTATGCGTGCTTGTGTATGTGTACATGTGTGAGTACATGTGTGTGCATGCATGTATGTGCACATGTGTGAGTACATGTGTGCGTGTGCGCACACATGCATGTGCGTGAGTGTGCGTGCTTGTGTATGTGTACATGTGTGAGTACATGTGTGCGCACATGTGTGCATGTGTGCGTGTGCACACACATGCATGTGTGTGAGTGTATGCGTGCTTGTGTATGTGTACATGTGTGAGTACATGTGTGTGCATGCATGTATGTGCACATGTGTGAGTACATGTGTGCGTGTGCACACACATGCATGTGCGTGAGTGTGTGCGTGCTTGTGTATGTGTACATGTGTGAGTACACGTGTGCATGCATGTGCGTGTGTGCACATATGTGTGTATGTGCACACATGCTTGTGTATGTGTGAGTACATGTGTGTGCATGCGTGTGTGCACGTGTGCGTGCAGGAGGAGGGTCACACAATATCTGGTATGTGGCTGCCTTCTCCCAGCCATGTCTCAGGGAGTTCTGTAGATACTTCTTGTGCTGGGAAGCAGATTGCCCTGGGAACTTCTGTTCTAGGCCAGCACAGCCCAAGCTTTAATGAGGCTGCAATCAGCTGGGGATCTTGTAAACATACAGAGGCCGACTCAGCACGTCTGGACTTAGGGGCCCACGATTGTGCTGCTGAGGCACCGGCCGCCTCTGCTCCCACGAGGAGACGAGGAGACGGCGGACGTGAAACCATGGAGGTTGAGAAGACTTGTAGGATGCGGAGTGTAAGAGGGTAGCCTGCGTGTCTGTACGTGGTTCTGGCCTGTGCTTTTCTGTTTAGTGACATGCATAGTGGCGGGGTGCTAACTGTGATGCCCACCGTCAGGAAGCTGGGGTTTCGGGACAGGTCACCAGCGATCCTATATGGGGTGGCTGACCCGAGGCTGTGTAAGAGGAAAGTGTGGCCTGTCCCCCAAAACACGCTGTTACTGGGAAAGGTGTTCACTGATTCCCAGCGCGTACATCCTTGACCGGCCTCTCAGGCTTGGCCTTGACCCTGGGAACGCCCTTGTCACGAGGGGCACGTTAGCGTCACTCCTTAGTCGTACTCTAGGATCTGACTCTCGTCCCCAGGAGGAGATCCGGGCTCACAGTGACGTTGGGGTACTTACTGTCTGCTCATGGTTCTGGGCACCCGGCAAATAAGGGGGATCTTCGACTCAGCCTGTGGAAACAAAAGCAAACCTGTCAGTGGGCCTCACACATTGTGTTTTAATTCTGGAGAACATCCTGCTGTCGCTTCTTGTTAGATGGGCTACAGGGGCCGGCTTGGAGCAGAGCGGGAAGGAGACTCGATCCAGGCTGATAATTGGTTTCGTGCTGGAGCGTGATGGGGCTGGGGCGTTTCCTCCTGGACAGGCCGCTCTCTTTCTGTCAATGTCCATCCCGTCTGCCCCGGGGAGCGCAGCGAAGCCGTCCTGGGCACGGCGTCCCTCGTGTGCAATTGTGTGCTTCCCCTGGGCGCCCAGGGCCCCTTAGCCAGCTCGGCGGGCTTTGCTCGGAGCGTCTGCGTGCGGGGGCGCAGGGGGGCCTTTCCCAGTGTGACTTGGCCATGAAATATTTAACGGGACTTCCACTTATATGCTGCTTCACCTAGGATGCAGCATTTATTTGCGGCTTGTGTTCACCCACGTAGGGGAGACCATTAGCCCCATTTACCATCTAAATGAGCAGCAGGGACCTGGGGGTAGTCGATAAGGGCTTTCCATCAACGATCGTATTTAATCTGCACAAAGGTTGTGGGAGGTATAAAGGCTGGGACCCACCGTACGTATGAGTTAGGCTTCCAGCAAGAAACAGGTGGCACCCTCAAATTAGGTACCTTGAAAAGAATTTAATAAAGAGGCCGTTTAAAAGGTGTGGACAGGATGTAGGGGGGTGTACGAAGGACAGTGAACGACCAAGGCACCTAGGGACAGGGCTGCTGGAATGAGGACTGTGGCTTCCAGTTGAGGGACCCACAGGGAGGGGGAGCTGTGGTGCACAGAATAAAACCCCCATCTCGCGCTCCCCTGGCCCCGAATCTCCTGCTCCTGTCAGCTGTTGACCACGCACGACAGGAAGCTGGGGTGACGAACCGCTGACATGGTTTCTGTCTATCGGCCGCCTGAGTACAGTGGGGTGGAGAGCAGATTTCACAGGTAAAGGGAATGGGCTCATGGAGGGGAGACGATGTGCCCAGGATCACCCCGCTGCAGCCATGTGCACAGGACGAGGAAATCGCGCTCCCCAGCCAGCCAGCATGTTGCACCCCACTGAGCCCAAGACCCTTCCAATCCATTCTGCCATCCAGCTGCCCATCCACTCATCCACCTGCCGTTTACTGACGCTGTGCAAATACTGTGCCAGCGAGGTGCAGTGCCTACCCTCACGGCACTCCTGAAGGTCAAGGATACAGTTTCTACACCGTCTATGATCACCGAAGTGCTCTGTGAAAACGGACGCACACGAAACCAAACCCAACCCGTCTGCACGCCGCCTCGGAGCGCGGGGCCATCTTCGTAAAGGAGGTGGCACCGGACCTGGGTCTTGGTCAGTGAACCCTGGTCTCCCAGGTTCGGAGTTAGGGAAGGTGTCTGGGCAAATGGAGGGGGTTGCGTTGGCATGCACAGTGTGACCGAGGGGCTTGGTGGCACCGCGGAGGTCGGTAGCTTGGGTGTCGGTAGAACACGGACGAGAACTGCCATTGGATTCTGGTCGTCAGAGACCGTGCATACCAAGGGGTGGGATTTGGACTTGAGCTGTGTGAAGGACCAGTAACTGCAGGAAAGTTACTAAAGAGCTGGGACAAGTTCCAGGTCCTCAGATGTCCTTACTCAGTACCACCCCTCCCCCATGTCATGCTTTGAGGGCAGTGACCGACAGCACGAGAGAGGGGAGCAGCGCTTGGGCCCTGGGCCGCGGGCAGCCCTGCCAGGACAGTGTGCGGAGTGCCCGGTCCGTGGCCTCCTTTGGAAGCCGTCCCTCCCTGGTGCTGGGGGACAGGACCGGGACCTCAGTGGGTGCAACACGAACAAAGCACGTCACGTACTGGAAGAGGCCGCCCCGCCGTTGGCACTCACTAGCTGTGTGACCTTGGAGGAGCCCTTGGCCTCTCCTCGTTACACATGGTCGTATCCGCGGCTTTCTTTTACGACATCGTTTTCGGTGTGAAACAAGCTGATGCACATGAAAGTGTCTTACAGCCTATAAAACGTCACGGAAACATGGCTCCACAACTCCTTGTGTAACCGTGTACCGTCTGCAAGAGCCTGTCGGTCATGCTGTATTCGGGTACCTAGGGTTATGGGCACTGATCTTCGGGTGTTAGTATTTAGAGGGACTAAATGACTTGATTATGGTGACACAGGACAAATTTGCTTTCCCTGTCCCTGCTTCGGGGCATCAGCCACTTAACACATCTTGCTTGCACAGCCACTTTGGTCCTTGGGATGCATCTGTCAGCAGTGAGGAAGCAGTCCTGAAATGGGGTGAAGTGAGTCCGTCTTCATGGAGGGGTCTCCGTGTGCCTGGGTCTTGCTCAGCTCTCATGTCCAGAGTGAAGGGACCATGAGACGCAGGACTGTCACCTCCAGGGCTTCCTGCCTTGGTCAGAGGCCCGGGGACGGTCACGGGAGCTGTTGCCTGGCTCCAGCCCTGCCATCCACTGGGTAGCTTCGAACAAGGCTTTGCAGCGCTCTGGGCCTCCGTGTTTTCACCTGAAGAACGAGCCCGTGGGTCCCCATAGGCCTTTCCTAGCTCGAAGATTTCATAAAGAAGCTTAAGAAACTACAATCTAGTCATGTTTGGTGATGAAAGTGGTTGTTAAAAGTTGGAAATATATTGTTACATTTCTTACATGTTGTTGTCTTTTCTAATTTCCTCATGGAGCAAAATTGGGGAAGGCGGAGCCAGAGTGCTAACACACAGGACATCAGGCATGGATGGGGGGCAGCACAGAAGCCTTAAAACTCGGGTCTTGCACTGAAACCTTTGTAAATTATTTAATCTGCAATGTTGGCGCTTCTAGGCTTGTATTTAAAAATCCTAACAAAAATTCAAAAAAAGGTATTTCACTAGAAGCTTTTGAGAGATGCAAGCAATCATTGTGTAAAAGACATTTTTTTTAAGGTCATGATGAGAGGCCGAACTTTTTTCTGGCATTTAAAAAGCAGATTTGGGGTCTGAGCGACCCACATCGGAGCATGCGTCAGCCGAGTGGGGTCAGCAGCACGACGGAAGGAGTGGCACCGTCCAGGCCAACAGCTCTGTTCTCAGAACCTCCAAGGCCCTTCTGCAAGCACCGTGGTCACCTTATCAGACCTCAGGCAAAGGATGTGGTGGCAGCAAGGCGTGGCGAGTCAGACAGAATGTCTTGACCAGAGGTTTTATGGAGGTGACATACTTGAGACAAGTCGTGCCCTTCTCTTCCTGACATGGGTCATTGTCAGAAAAATGGAGCGACCATGGACTCCCGCTATATGTGCCCTGCCCCTGCCCCAGTGACCCCACATGACCCATACTGTCACGCAAACCCAGGCGCCACTCGCCGACATTCAGTGGCCTGCTCTGCATCACGCGTGGAATGAGCTGGCACAGGGAGCCCTTGGTCTGGACGTGTTTTGGCCACTGCCCACTCTGAGCCTCGGTTTGCTTTCCTGGGAAGTGGGGGTAACACTGTAGGGCTCTCCTTAACGAGGGGTCCCTAAGGACCTACGATGTCTGTGCAAGGAGGTCAAGTGACTGACGTTAACCTGAACTGGGAGGTCAGTCACGTGCCCCCGCAGCTGTGAGGTTTCGGCCCCCGGAAATGAGGAGCGCCCACCTGGTGCTCACGGCCCGCGGCGGCCTCAGCGTCGGTGCTCGTACCTGTTGGCCCTTCGGACTGAACTGGGGAGCTTTGGGAGGTGCCGGTGGACTTTAAAAACTTTTCCTGGGAAGTCTGACGCCGTTGCTCCACTGTAGGTCCCGGGTACGGGCATTTGTTAACGGCCCGGGTGTCTTACCGGGCGGGAGTGGCCATAGCCCAGCAGTCCTTCTCCTGGCCCTCTGCCCAGCTCCACGTACTGCCGTGTCCTCACCCCCAGGGAAAGTACCGGAGAATCCCTGCCTTTCGCCTCGGTGTCCCGGGAGCTCAGACCCTGCCTCTGCTCATAAAGAGTGCTCCCCCACAGTGAGAGCTCCTCCTGGGTTAGTGCTCAGGGGCACGTCTAAAGAAAACCCACCACAACCAAACATGGACGACATAGAAGAGGGTGGGAACGGCTCGAATCCCAGCCAGCAGCTGTGTCTGTCCATCTTGTCCACGGGCACCGGGTGAGTGAGACCCTGGCTCGCGCATGTTGCCCACGACAGGACGCGTTCATGCGTGTCGCATGCATTTACTGAGCACCTACTACGCGCGGGGCGCTGTCCGGATGCTAGGGTGCGGGGCCCACGGGCGGGGCTCACTGAGGTGTTTCCCCCAAAGGGTCGGAAGGAGGAGGGTTAAGTACACATCTGTACCTAACAGAGGAACAAGAGCCGTCACTGGCATTCGGAGGAAGTCACCCCCAGAGGGGGTCCACGCAGCTCCCTGTGGGGTCCGCGGCAGAGGCCCCCTCCCAGCTCCTCTCCCAGCTCCTCAGAAGTGACCCTGATCCTTCCCTGGGCCGTGACCGTGCAAAGGGAGCGTCCCTTGCAGGCTGAAGAGCAGCCCCAGGCCCGCAGGCCTTTATTCCAGCAGCTTCCAGACCTACAGACGGACCACGATGAAGGGAACCACCGGGGTGCTTGCTTCTCCTGCCTTGACTCGGGGGCCCCGAGAGGCCGCAGTGCCCCAGCCGCGGGGGCGAGCTTGTCGTGGTTCGTACATGCACTGTCCATGGGGACCTGCGTTTGCTTCCGCTTCTCTTCCTCGTTAGCCGTGGAAATAAGCGTCGGACTGGCTGACACGCAGGGGCCATCTGTCCGCACAGCAGGGCGCTCAGGACAAACGGTACTCATCTGCCCAGCGTTGGCTCTGCCGTGGGGACACGGGCAGGAGCGCTCAGGGGGCCCAAGAGGAGGCTGAGCCCGGCCCGCAGGGGCCCACGGTCAGGGAGGCTGGGCGGGAGGGGACCCCTGGCTCTCGGGGGTGCGTGGGGAGAGACCTCCTCTTCCCACCGTGCCTATTTCCGCCACAAGGGAAGGTGCCAACTGCATTACAAGTTAGACAGCAGCGTGCACTGAACCACACATGCCAACCTGGGCACGGACATGCCTGACTGTGCCGGGCCCTGCGGCCCAGGTGAAGAGCCAGTCCGCCCGTAGTTAATTTTGTTTGGCTCAGAAATCTATGGCTTCATGTTAATAATAGAGTTCCTGTGGGGCTTAGAGATCGCTAAGGAGCTGGCGCTCCCTGGGCGTCCGAAATAAACCCCCGTTTGGGAAACACTGCTCTGTCCTACATTACGTCCCTCTCCAGCTCCCGTCACCCTGTCCAGGTGTCACCAGTGTCCTGTGAGAGACGCACCCAGCTCAGGTGTGACGAGTGTCCTAGGAGAGCGGCACCCAGCTCAGGTGTGACGAGTATCCTGGGAGAGAGGCACGCAGCACAGGTGAGACGAGTGTCCTAGGAGAGAGGCACCCAGCTCAGGTGAGACGAGTGTCCTGGGAGAGAGGCAGGCAGCATGGCTGTGGCCCTGAGAGGCCAGGGGCTCCTGGCCCAGCCACTATTTCGGAGGTGATGGTCCCCATGGTTACATTTGATTACTTTGTGGGCTGTGAAGCATTTTGCAAAGATAATGGATCTGCAGGTTAACACACACAGGTGATTCAGACACCTGAGAACGGATGGCGTGCGACGGAGAGACGTGCGCTACGAACAGGCTGGATTTGGGTGCGGCTCTTAATCCGAAAATAATTAGTACCCCGATGGCACCCTAAACAGTTTAAACAACTGGAAACGTGTACAGCGACACAGCACGTGTCCTTGTTGTCTGGGGGGGCCCTCCTACGCCGCAGGGCGCTCCCTGGCACTCCCAGGCCGAGCCCGCGGGGGGACGTTTGTGCACAAGCACCTCCGCGGCCTGTCACCCGACCCGTGTTCTTATTTCATGAAGGAGCAGCAACGCTTGTACAGTCCAGGGTTAGTTCTGCTCGCCGTCGTTTCTCAGCTGCTCCTGGAAGATAAAGCTGAGGGAAAGGCTGGCCCCGGCTCACTTCGAAGCGGAGGAGCCGTCATTCTGACGGGGCCCGGGCTCCCCAGGACAGAGGACGGGCCTGCGCGCCAACGGCGTGTGGCTGGAGTGCCAAGGTCAGCCGGGACGCTCGGAGGTCCCTGTGCCGCTCAGACTGGGTCAGGGCTGGAGGAGAGGGTCCAAAGCAAGGCCTGATGCTTTTTCTCATTAAAACGGGAAAACAGGGAAAGCCCTGAATGTGGGGTGCACACCACGCGCGCCTGATGCCCTGCACACGGACACGTCCGGCACAGCCCAGACGATGGACGTCTAGGCGGGGCTGAGGGAGGGAGTGACGTGCGTGCATTCGGCAAAGAGGGTGTCGATGGGGGGAGGGGGCGAGAGAGGGGGAGAGGGAGGTTAGCAAGAGCCTCATTACATGCTTCCTTATTTACTTTCTGGAAGTTTGCTTCTCCCCTGTGGTCACTGGGCTCCCCTGATTGACAGCCGAATCTCGCGGTCGGGGTGGGGCTCGCCCTGATGAACGCCCGGAGGCGGCACTGAGGCCTCTCTGGGGGAAAGCGAGGTGGAAGGAAACACGCTGAGATGCAGGAGTCCAGGGCACAGCTTCCAGGCCAGTCCCACCTCCTGTGACACCTCAAACGCCGCAGGCCCCCGGGGAGGGCGCTGTCGTGTTTTCACTGTCGTCATCTGAGGAGCTGCTGTGTGATGACAAGGGCCTCCAAGAGGTCGGAGAGAAGCTTAAACTCCAAACAAGGGCATGAAAGTCCTGGCCGGCCAACCCAGGCTGGCCTAAGAGTGATGCAGGTGACAATGACGGCGACAGCAGTGACAAGCGTGCCCTGTGCTGCTGCCAGCAGCCTCGTAGCGCCTCCTGCTCTGCTCAGACCCCGCTGCGAGGCAGCCATCCAAATGACACCGGTTTCTCCATCGTAAACAATGGCGTCACTGTGCCCTGCGTGAGCCCCCGGCGCCGATCTGGCCGCTGAGCACAGGCACAGTGTGGCTTCGGGTGAGGTCATCGCCGGGTGTGTAGCTTCGGGCGCACTTAGAACTTGACTCCAGAACTGACCTTCTGCCATGTATCTAGCTCCTCTTCGGCCCTTCCTTTGCTCCTAGCAAGATGTGGGGTGCAGGGGGCAGGTCCCTAAGCCCAGGTGCGCTGAGGTAGGCTGCCACGTGTCCCCTTCTAAGTGGGACAGGAAACAACGGTCCTGTCCCCTTGCAAACGATCTGTAGGGGCGGCCTCGTCTCACTGGGCTGCACTCGAGGTGCCACTGGGCTGACCGGATGCACCATTTGCTAGGGGGCAGGACCGTTGTTTTCTGTCCTATTGAAAATGGGACATCTGGTCAGCCTGTGCAGAACTGTACGACTTGAGTCTCAGCAGCTGTCCTCTGACACTTGGGGACACAAACACCCTCTTTTGAAGAGCACAGGCCATCTTGGAAGTGAACGCACTTTGTGAACCCCGGTTGCTACGCGAGTACAGTCACAGGTCATTATTGAGCAGCTTCTAGGTGTCAGTCCCACGAAGGCTGTCAGCGAGGCAAAGCTGACAAGGAAAGTGTTCTGAAGGGGTTTCTGTCCCTTTCCATTAAACCTGACTGCTTTCGGAGGCTCGGCGCATTCGGGGACTTGTAAGATACTGATAGACGGATGATTAAAATAACCATGAAAACGATGAGATTAGCTGACTGTAGAAACCTCCTTAAAAAAGGACTTCTTTAGGTCAAAATTCTTCCAAGGTGGTTTGTCTGAAGTAAAATAAACTCACGCTTTGCAGTTAGCAGTTCCAGCCGCTGCGATGCGTGGTTTCAGCCGACCGCCCCTCGTTTACCGCCACACGGCCCGCAGGCAGCGTCGCAGCTCTGTGTGGGAAAGGCGGGAGGTTCTCACAGGCTAAAACACCCGCCTGAAGGTCCTCTGCCGGGAGGTGACAGTGGGAACTCCAGGCCAGGCTACCGGCATTCCTCGAAGACTGGATGGAATGGTGTAGGACACACAACTGGGAATAGAAGCAGGAGTTGGGGGTGAACAGTGTCCTGTAGGAATGCCCAGAGAGATGGAGCCGGTCAGCAGGTCCCTAGACTGGCCCCGAGCTAAGGGTGACCGGATCTATGACTGCCCGTAAGCACTCATGGAGCAGACCAACGTCCGGCTGCCAGGACATCGGGGCGTCAGTAACTTGGTGAATCTAGCTATGGCAATGACACAGCTCTGACAGGGCAGGGTGTTCTCCAAGCTACTCTGTGACAGTTGCTTGGTTTATTGTGCAGATTTGCCTCCTCGGAGGGAACTTACGCGGTGAGTATACTTTTAACAAATGAACAAAGTCACACAACATGGACGCATACACCAGACTGCCAGAGCAAGACAGCACCCCTGAGTCCCATCAGCTCTGAGTGCCTTGGAGGAAATCAGCCACCTGAACCTGCAAAGCTGATGACTAAACGGGGGTCCCTGGGGACTCCACAAAGGCTCAACCCTCCCGGAGGTCGAGCTCGGGCTATTAGCTACTTTACATCTTTGTCTCATGCTGAATTTAGCCAAGAGCCCACACGGTGAGGGCTGTGCCCCCAAGCACACGGGTATTGAATTTCTCTGTTGTGTCCAGACCTTTGCGCTCACCTTCGTTCAGGTAGCAAACAGGGACGCACGGTGCCGTTAACCTCGCTGGGATTTCGCTTCTCACGCGATAATGTTTCAGTCCCCATCACCAATGACATGCAAAAGCCAAATGCTCCTATTTTGCTACCTTATGGCATAGCTGGAAGTCCTGAAGTGCTGGTTACGTTGGAGTAACCAGGTCCTGATGACGGCCCGGAGCACGTCCAGCGGGACCGGAGGGAGTGCCGGGCCCAGGGCCGACACTCGGGGTGCCGGTGGATCCGGCGCCCTCTCTCTTTCCTGCTCATTCGTTGTGTGAAATGGACAAAGTCTGGAGTCCCTCTGACCCCCAGGACCCTCTTCTGTAGAGTGAGGATAAGTATGCGTCCTTGCAAAACACGAGGAGCAACAAGTATCCTTGTGCAGCACGTATCAACGGCAATGACTGTCCACCCGTCACTGCTGTTTGGAGGGCACGATTAGGCTGAGTAACCACGACAAGCTCCATGTGGCCTGTCCTCGAACGTCACAACACCACCAAAGAGACCCCCGAATCCAAACACCACAAAAGTATTTCCATGAGGGCTGCTTTCCACAATTTTGTTATTCACGGGTATTTTTCTTTTTTAAGAACGCGTTTGACCAATACAAACGGGTATTTCTCAGTCTTGTCGGTAACGTACTTTGCAAAATCACTGTGACTTTTGGTTCACGCTGTGGAAAATCTGAAATCTAGTTTAGATTCAACTGCTTATCTCTGTTTAATAATTCAATCCCTTGGTTCACTCTCTCTTTCATGCCAGGATGGGTAGGCAGAGCCTGGGGGAACTCTCCAGAACTCAGGTTTGGGCAGACCTGGGAGATTGCCCATGATGGCGACTAGGACGGCTTCACGTAGCGCTATGCACAAAGGACACCTGTAGGCTCAGCGCCCCTGCTCCCTGTGTGACCTCGGCGACAACACTGCCTGGCGGCCGTTCACCCATTTCTGATGGTGACTTCCTTGTCAGACCCTGTATGTGAACACAGACGTGCATCCACTCTCGTCCTCACAGCGACACACACAATGCATTATTCTACCCAGTTTCAAATCACACAGCACCCCCAACGGCTGGCTGAAGCTCAGAGGGGCTTAAGCCACTTAGCCGAAGACACACTGCGCTCGTGTTCAGCTCTGAGAGACCCCAAGCCTCCCCTCCTGCGGCTTCTCCACCCTGTCCGTCTGCATCGGCTTCTTGGGGCCTCGCTTTCACTATCTGGTCAGTGACCTGCTATTGCTCTGCAGACGTCATTACGCTAAATGTGACCCAAAGCTCTGTAGATGGTACAAGGCTGTGCAACTGTGATGCAGTACTGTTCTCCGATGAGATTATTAAAATAAAACAGTCATACACCATCCCACGTGGTTACGGCTTGTGTTCGGAATAGGCCCGCGCTGTTGGGGTGAGGAAAGGAGAGGAATGGAGGAAGGGCCCACGGTGGTGGAGAACGTACGGAGTGTGAAGGGCACCCTGCGTGCCATTTAATAGAAATATCGTATTATTGAGGTTAAACAGTTTTCGGTGCAAATGTTACACGATCCGTGATAAAGGTACAGGGATCGAGGCGATCAGGTAACGTGCCTGGTCCGATTGGCAGTTTGGACCCTGAACAACGTGGTCAGATATTAAGGTTTACGGTCTCTCCAAGACAGCACCTGACTGCCGGCACAGAGAGCCAGAAACAGGGTTCCCCGCGTCGAGGTCGGAGCTGAGCCGACGATACGGGAAACAGCACCTGAGAAAGCCCCTTGGAGAGCTGTCACCATTAAGATGGCCGGTGACAAGGACCACGCCAGGCCGGAAGAACTCTGGGGAGCTGCGACATGACACTGGCCGTCGCCCCCGTCAGTCAGCTCGGCGGCAGACCCCTGTAGTTTTGAATTCTGTGATGACCTTAGTGACTGGCCAACCTGACACTTGACTGGGCCACTTCATCTCCTTGGCAGTGTATACATCGGGGAAGATGGCACCTCACTCTCAGGGTGGGGCGTCAGGAGTTCCGTGAGTTAAGGTGCGCAGCCTGGCTGGACGGGACGCCCTAGAAACCCTCGTCGCCCCGCCTGCTTCTCGAGGACAAGTTTCCCCGTGCGACCCTCCGAGCATGTCTGAAGCCGTGCCATGTCTCCAAGGAGCCTGACCCACCCTTGTCTTCCTGATTTCCGAAATAGCCATTCCCCGGGGTTCGAGGGGCCCCTGGGAACCCAAACGAGTGACGCTGGTGAGGGTCTGTCCACAACACAGACAGGGGGCAGTCCTATAAGGGACACCAACACAAGATGACGTCGTGCTGAGGAAGGCCCCCACCCCCGCGTCTTTTAGAGCGCAGCTCCCGTGAGGCCGCCCACCCGCCTGTCCATCTCCCGCGAGCTTGTCCTGTGTTTGTCCTGTCCGGGAAGGCCCTGGCACCCTCAGCGGTGGCCATGTCACCCCAGCGTGCCGCTCACTTGGGCCCCTTGCCCCCCAGGAGTGGCGGCATGGGCAGTGTGATTCTCAGGTCGCACCAAAGCCGAGAGAAAACCACGGCAATTCACAGACTTTCAGAAAGCGCGTGCCCCCAGGGGCTCCGGGGCTTCAGGTCCCCTGTCCCTCACCTACACGGCGATCAGGCTGCTTTGCCAGGGGACAGTGCGAATGTAGGTCAGCCACGACATCAGCAGCGGGCCTGGCCCGCGGGTTTCGGTGGCAAATGGTCAGGGGCCCCAGCTCCAAGGAGGAGGAAGCCATCTAGTCTTCCCGCCTTCTGTCGGCAGGTGCCTGTCTGGCCCCCGGAGGGCCACCTACGGGAGCTGCTTGCCTTTGAGGCCGCGCTGTGCTTTGTAGGTCCGCTCTCCGCGTCAGGAAAACCCTCCTGGCTTTGCCCCAGGGGTGGCTTGTGACACTGAGCTGGCCGCTCCGAGGGGGCTGGACGCCCGAGTTTACCTGAACAGTGCGGGGAGCGTGCGAGGCCCCGCGCTGAGATGTGGGTGTCCCGCGTGGGGGCCGGCGGTGGCATCACGGGCTGTGGGAGCTGGGACTCCGCGAGGCCGGGGGTTGAATGCTTCTCGGTGCTAAGCAGGGTCCATTGCGAATGCTCCTCCTGGGTCTGCTTCAGGGTTGGTTTCCTGTGAACCGTAGCCACAGACCTAGGGTGGTGTGGCCTGTGCTCGTGTGGGACTTCCTCTTCTTGAGTCGAAATGCAATAAATGAAACCACAGCAGGCTGAGGGCTCCCCACCCAAAGGGTGTCCTTAAAGACACACAGTGTCCCTAGGTGGCACTTTGCACTTCTCAGAACACGCAGACACGGACGGCCACAGGCAGACGTGGGAGATGCGTTTTGCTGCCTGGTTTGAGAAACATCCTGTGACTTGATGTCGCCAGTGGCTTCCTGAGGCCACCAGAGGCACACGGACCAGGTGCTCTGGGAGCAGGCGGGGACTGGGATGAGACACGCCCCTGCTTCTGCTGCATTCGTGACGAGTGACGTGGCCTTGGGCGATGGCAGTTCATTTCCAACTAGTTTCCGTGTGCCTGATGGAGGGGTAAGAACATTGTCATTGCAGGGTCCAGGACACGGACAGGATTACGCGAACAGAGGGACACACTGACATTCAGGCACGCGCGGGCGCACGGTGGCTTTTCATTTCTTGCTGCTGTCACCCTGGTTCACTTAGGCTGGCAGCAAGTCCTTGCACGTTTCGGCTGTCCCCTTGGGTGTCCTCGCCCCTTGACATTCTACTTTTATGCAAATCGATGTGGAATCCCGTCTTCACCCTGAGCATCACCTAACGTGGCTTTGCAGGTAGAAGCTGGCGTTTCCTCGGGCGAGTAGCTCTGGTTCTGACTGAACTTGTGACACACTCCACGGGTGACGCTCAGGTGCCACCGAGGACTGCAGACGCCCACGGAGCGCGCCCACGCCACCAACCAGCTTCCTCTGCGTGTGGGCTTCACACGACGGCCGCTTGATTTAGTTCACGACCGTGGGGTTCACTGGGCCAGTTCCCGGGGTCTGCACCCCTATCAGTCTCTGGGGTTCCAATAACGAAGGGGGGGGCGAACAACAGAAACCTCTCGTCTCACGGGGGGAGGCTGGGAGTCTGAATCTGGGTGTGGGCAGACGTGGTTCTCTCTGAGGGGTGGGAGGGGAGGGTCTGTTCCAGGCCTTTCTCCTTGGCGTGTGGATGGTGGTCTTCATCTTCGCACGACCTTCTCCCTGTGTTTGGCCACATAGCCCCCTCTTTTAAGGATCCCAGTCGGGATAAGGGCCCACCCCGATGACCTCATTTTAAATTGATCCCTCCCTTAAAGTCCCTCCCTCCACGTCAGGTCACCTTCTGGGGCCCTGGCAGTTGGGCAGGTGGTGGTGGCAGGGCACAGTTCCACCCATGACAGGCCCCGGCAGCAGGTCTCTGCTGGTGAGTTGGCAGGCGGCTGAATGACGGAGGATTGTCCCACTCCTGCTGGGTCGGCAGGGAGTCGGCCACGTGCCTCAGTTCTCCGCCCCGTGGCTCTCCACCATCCGGCAGGCTGGACGGGGCTCATTAACACCGGGGGCTTGGGGCTCCCAGCACAGCAAGAGGGGCAAAGCCCCCACGCTCAAGGCTGTCCAAAGCTCTGGTGGCCTCCTGTGAGCTGCGGTCCCTTTAGCCAAAGCAAATCACGTAACCAAGTCCAGAGTGAACGTTGGAGAAGCTCGCTCACGGGGTGGGTGCAGGAAAAGGGGGGACTGCGGACGTCACGGGCCAGGAGCCTCGTCGCCATGCTGGCGTCTAGTTAGTGGCTGGGTTGCCGTGGGAACCCGCGTCGCATCATAGGGTGACCCGTGCATTTTTACCCAAGGGGAATGGAAGCCAGTGCGACCTGTGGGTCTGCACCCGACACAGCGAGTTTGCTGAGTTCTCATTTGCAGGCCAGTCCAGTCGGGGTCTCAACCCCTGGGGTAGGTTGTGTGGGAGAATGACAGGAGCAAACAAACGAACCAAAACACCACAGGTAGAACACGCACCAGGACCGTAAGCCTCCACCCTGTCCACGTGGGACTGCGGTCCCAGGGCAGCCGCCCTGCGGGGAGGCAGAGCTACGAGGTCGCCGGGCCTCCTGGTGACCCTGGCCTCCTGTAATCGCCCCCGGCTTCACTAACTAACTGTATTTCAGCAAGCTGTCTAATTTGACCGAGTCTCTCACTTCTTACCTTTGCAAAGGAGAGTGGCGCTGCTCATCCCGTGGCAGTTTTCAGTGCAAGAAGGGAGCAAGCGACTCGGCAGGTCGGGCAGCTAGGACGTGGGCCTAAGTGCCCGTCGGCACCCTGGAGCCCAGCTGCGCGGATCTGCCTTGTTTTGCCCACTTCTGTGAGTTTGAGGAGAAACGGAAGACTTGATCTCTACTTTAAGAATCGTGTCCTTGTTTTAACCTTTTCATTTTGGAGTAATTACAGACGCACGAGAAACTGTCACAACAGTGCCACGGGTCCCAGGGAGCAGCCAGCCCGCGTCGCCCAGCTTTTCCGAAGAAGTTGGTGTCTCACGAGTAAACGTTCCGGGCGGCAGCTCAATGCATTCTGCACCCGTGTCCTCTCCCTGAAGGGGGAATCGCGGCCGAGGGGACGGCGAGGTGGCCAGTCCGGCCTCCCTTCCCCCTTGTCTGCTACTCCTGCCCTCTCCTCAGTTTTCTTTCACCACTTTTCGAGCATAAATCCATTTAGGTGATAAAATAAGTGGTGGTCCCAGGAAGCACCGGGACACTGTGTGACGTTCGGGTTCATCCTCGTAGCAGGGGGTGGCGGCCCAGCTCAGGCCCCTGTCACGAGGAGGCGCAGGGTTCCACCATTCAATTTACACACACGTGCACCCCCCAATGCAAGACCCTGCTCACCATCGTGCCAGGTTCCTCGTTGCGGGTACTACCTCCTGCACTGCATCCAAATCCACGTATTTTTTACACGTGATGTGAGAGCTGAACTCCTGCGTGGAAACCGGGGTCAACGAGCCCCAGCGTCTCCGGTTTCTGAGAGTTCAGCGCCCGTTTCTATCGCTGCCTCGGGTGGCTGGACTCTGGGTCCTTCGGGGGACCCACCTCACACTGGTGGCCTTTCTCTTCTCACCTCGTGTCCTAGCTCCTTCAGGAAGGGTGCTATGAGGCCCCACCCCCTGCACCCCTTGGCTGTGGTCTCTTTGGCATCACACTGGCCCTTTGGAAGGGAAAACCTTGGCAGAGCTTAAAACGTGTCCTCTGCTGGATTCCAGATGTGCTCAGTTTCAACTGGGTCCATGCCACCCGTTGGACAAATTCCTGACAATTAAAATGCAGCTTCCTCGGGAAAATCTAACACCCAAACCGAGTTGACAATCAAACACGTCCGGGGAGTGCTAGCGGGTGGGACCGTCTCCATAGAAGTCCCTTCTCCCCAGCAAGGACCTGGAGGTGTCCCTCGCTTCCTGGCCCGACCGCCTTAACACATCCTCCAGAACGGCAGACCCAGAACGGCCAAACCCAGGACTCAGCGTAAAAGCTCACGGCTCAGAGGCACAGGGCCGTTCTGAGCGTGACGCGGGCCCCGAGTGAGCATTTCTGTCCCAGCTGAGTCCTGCTGCATTTATACCAAGTTCTTTGGGAATCTCAGAGGTGGAGGTGACAGGTAAGTGCTGGAGAGCTTCTCCCTACAACCTCTGCTCAGTGTCCTTCAACTCCTTTAATTCTTAATTCACAGAAATGATGGGCGCTTTAGCAATTAGTAAATACCCATGAAATACAAGTTCATTGCTTGGCTCACACTGCTTTTCCCCAGAAGGGCCCCATGGGGCCGACATTAATTAGGACCTCCACGTATGCTAGACGTCGTTCGAGGCATTTTGCATAAATGTGTAATTTAATCGTCACAACAAGGCTGGCGTGTTGGTGTCTTTATTACTATTCCCCATTGGAGAAAGCAGTCTCAGAGTCACTGAGTTCTTACTGGTGGTAGATCCATTTGTCACCACTGTTTCTACCTGTCCCCTTGCAGCTTTGGCACTGTGACAGCTCTGGAACCTGAGTAGCTCTGTCCTATGGAGGCCATGGGGACAGGTGTGGCAGAGGCTACCGTGTCTGGTGAGATGTCAATGGGAAAGGAATAGAGAAGGGGCAGTGCGGTGCAGTGAGGAGGTGGTAGGGCGACGGGACAGAGAGTGGCCTGGGACGGAGTGAACTTCACAGAAGGCGGTCTGGGTTTGAGTCTCTGCAGAGGTGACGTTTGCTAAGGCCTGAGTGACGAGGAGGACCCAGCCAGGTGTAGGTCTGCAAGGAAGTGATGTCTGAGTAGAGGTAACTCCAGGAGAGGATCCTGAGAAAGGGACGAACGTTGTGGTACTCCAGGGAGGAACCAAAAAACACAACAAAACAAAAAACCCAGAACCATCTCCTGGAGGGCGGGCCCCTGCTAGGACAGGCCATCCCACCCCCCGCCCCCCCCCCCCCCAGGTGAGTGTTCTGGGACCCCACCTGCATCCGTGGACCAGCTGGCCTTGTGACAGGCTGCATTCGGCTTCCGTGAAGTTTTTTGGGGAGACCCTCCAACACGTTTGCCCATTTCATGATGGGTGATTGGCATGAGCAACGTGCTGACACACCCGCCCACACCGCGCTGAGTGTTCCCCAGTTTTGTGTTGTGTTTTTAACCCAAGACAGCATGACCCCCTGCCCCACCCTCCCTATTCACCCCATCTTGTTCCAAGTGACGCTTTCTTGTTTCCCTGGATGAAACAAGTCCTCACAGTTCGTTGTGCCGATGTGGAAGGCATGAAATGAAAAATAGGGGCACTAAGCGGCATCCAGATCGATGCGTTCGAAACGGTTTTGAGCAGTGGAAAAAGCATCTCGCTAGGTGCACTGCAGCCACGGACGTCCTGGAAGGTGACTGGAGTTTAAACGTGTACGACTAAGTACATCATCTTCTGTGTCAGTCTCGTTTGCCTGGGGCCTCCTGCGTGTGTGCCTTCACCAGCGACAAACTCCTTGAGGGTGGCTGGAGAGGCTCCTCGTGTCGGAAGGCATGGCGACACCAAGGACCCATCAGGCATCACGTAGCCTCGCTGAACCGAATGGGCTGTTGGAGCCCAAAGCTCTGATTTGCAGACGTGGACGGGGAGTCCTACCTGGGTGAAGTGACCGAGCCCTTGGGGGAAGCCCGGAGACAAGGGCCCACGTTGCAGCCTCTTGGCCGAACCTGTCCAGACCAGGTGGCTACGCCTCCCCGCCCTGCAGGCGCACGGCAGCCGGAGCCAGCGCTGCCTTGAGCGCAGCCTTGTTTGGACAAATCTGGCCAGAACGTCACGTCACCTCCACACACACCAGTCGGTTGTGGCTCGTTTGCCCACACTCTCCCCGGAGGCTACAAACACCGCAGCGAGTTTAAACAACGTGGGCAGCGTCTCGGCCTCTCCGAGCAGGGGCTGCCGCACTGCCGGGGGCGCTGCGCATCGGCTGGGTTTCGGCCTTGAGGTGAGCATCGGATCGAGGGAAAGGAAAACAGCGAGGCCTCGGCTAAGGAGTCCCGGATGGACAGACCGTGGGGAGACCGTGGGACGAGGCCGGGCTCAGGGCGGACGGGGGGCGAGGGAGGCCACCCTCAATGCCTGAAATGGAATTGGGCCTCCCTCCCTCCCTCCCTCCCTCCCATTCTTTCTTTTCTAGGAGGAAGGAGAAGGAAACCAAGCTGCTTTCCTCTCTTTAAGGCAAACAGGAATACTAACAGTCACTCGGTTCTCAGACTCTCCTCCTGATCCTTGCTTCCCTTCATTTGCTCTTAGGCTACGAAGCGCCAACCCCTCGGCATAACTTTTGAGACTCAAAGAGGTCAAGGTTCAAGGCTTGCCTGGATGCACAGCTGGCAAATCACTGAGCAAGAGGCAGCTCGGGTCTCTACCTTCCAGCCCCGGCCCTAGCCGGTAGTTTCCGCGTCCTTACAGCGCTCGGACCCTCGGACTCAGGCTGCAGCGACACACAGACGCTCTGGGTCTCCCTCCTGCTGGCAGAAGACCATGACACTTTCCTCAGCCTCCTAATCATGTGATCCAATTCATCTATCATCTATTGATCATCTATCTATCGATCATCTATCTATCGATCATCTATTTATCTTTGGAAAGCCCCGACTAGCACACTCATGCATAACGTCTGTGCGTTGCAATGGCGATTGGAGAGTCGTCACAGACAAGATGTCTAGTTATGAAATTTAGGGCGTAAGGTGGAGGCGAAGGTGCTGACCTCGCAGGAGAGGAAACTGGGGATTTCATGGTGGTCCACGTGACGCCTCCAGCACCGTGCGTGTTCGGTAAACGCCACGTGCCGGTACGCGCCTGCTGCCGGAGACTGAAGGCCGTTGCGGTTAAAGAAGGTTAAAGAAGGTTCCCGATGTGTGGAGCCTGGAAGGCGATGCAAGCCTGTCTAACTCCGATGCCGAAGGTGCCCGGTGACGGCACAGAGGCCCTGGGCGGACCGGTCACCTCGCCCCGTCTGTGATTCACGTGCACGGCCGCACTGTCCCCGGCAGGTGGGCGCTGGCCTGCGCCCGCAGACCTCCGCGGCCCCTCGTCATTCCACCGGGGCGACGCCAGGACTCAGGCGGCTCCGGCGCAGTGGTCACGCTGGTGCTCTGGCCTCTGGCTCTGAGCCGGGAATGCCTCCCTTCCTTCGGCGGAGCTCGCGCTTCACGGGCTTGGGGTTCTTGTGTGAGCTGGAAGGCAACAAGCTCGGGTGCAGAGAGGCGCCCACAAATCATCTCCGTGTCTGTCCGCCATGAAAGAAACAGGTTTTGTGCAAATAGCGGCAAAAAGGGATGTGCCAACACCACCGCAGCTGATCGCAGAAGGTGACATGTTGGGACTGTCAGCGCTAGGAGTCCCGCAAAGCACACGCCACCTCTCATCCGTGGGGTGGGTTCCAGGTCCAACGGGTCATTTTCTCTCCTTAACCGGATGGTCCTCTGGGCTGGGTCGGGCCCTGACCACACTCCCTCTGACGGGTTAGCTCCGCGCTCTCCCCTGACCCCGGGCCAGCACGGCGTAGCAGAGCAGTGAGGTGTGTGCCCTGCAGAGCCAGAGCCTGGAGTCCCACCTCAGGGCACGCTGCTGCAGGGTGATCTCATGCAACTCTCCTTTCATGCCTCAGTTTCCCCATCTGCAAAACAGGGCTGATTGCAACCTCCCTCACAGAGCTTCTGCGAGGCCCCAGTGAGCTCACGTGTGTGAAGCTCTCGGACGGTGTCCGGGGACAGCCCTGTGAGTCCGTGCACTTTTATGATAATCGCTTGGCGTGTCACCAGGTTCGTGCCCAAACCCTCAGGCACATCTCGGTTTTCCACCCACCAAACACCTTGTCTGTGTGTCGGTCTCTCACCTCCCTGCGAGCTCCTGGGCAGCGGGCACTGGGCTGTATTTGCCTCTCCGGCACTTAGCACGGAACGTGGCAATGACAAGGAACTCAGTGACAGTTCCCCGCAGCAGCACACAACGCTGGTCTTCAGCTTTGTTCTCGCCCTCGCGACCTGGTCCCGAGGGGCCCGGACGCACGCCTGTCACAGGCACACGTGGCCGGCGCGGTTAGGACAGCGGCAAGGCGGGCGGCGTCGGAAGGAGGACATTCCGGTTTGGGGCCACAGGCGCCCGGGCCTGACGTGGGGAGCGCCTGCTCGGCCGCTCGCTGGCTGCTTTTAAGCACTTTCTGGTCAAAGCGCCGACGACCAAATGAAGCAAATGCGTCTGACTCGTGGCCAGGGAACTTGGAGCGGGAGAGCCCCACGGGCCTCTTTGCAGAAGAAATGAAGGGACGACTTGAGGGCTTAGAGGGGTGTTGGCTAGGCCAAGGTTGGAGCCGACGAAACCCTTACAGACACGGGAGGTGATCACATCTCCAGCACGGTGAACACATTCCGACCTGCTGGAGAGTTCTAGACGGTAACCCAGCTGAAGGATTTCATTTCCAAACGCAGAGCCTCTGTGTGATGGCGTACGTGCACCATCGTGCAGGTGAACAGACGGCCAGGGGACGCCCATGTGGGGAGGGGTTGGTGTGACGCCTGAGCACGGGTGACTCGCAGGCCCCGCTGCGTGTGCCCAGCGTTCCCGCCGGCTGTTTCTGGAATTCCGCGTTTCTCGGTGTAATTGGGGGAGGGAGACACGCAGAAGCTCTCTGGTTCCCCACATCAGCCTGTACGTTCCGAGCGCGCCGGGTCGTGTCTATGTCCACACGTCGTGGTGCCCTGAGCACCTGGCATGCGGACACGTGTGGAATGAATAGTGTCGTGGAGTGTGGCGCAGGACGGTACCGTAGCCTCCGAGGACGCATGACGAGGTCTAAGTTAGGAGGAGGGAATGGCCGGGAAGCAGCCTCCCTGAGAGGTAAGGGCTGGAATGAGATTTGTAGGGAGATCAGGGGGGGAACTAGAGACACGAGCAGGGAGAGGACATTCTGGGGGTGGTGGGGGGAGACCCCCGAGAGCCTTCTGTAGAATGCCATTTCAGGCAATGGCATTTCTGTCTTGTAAAATGACTCATGTAAAGGAGCTATTTTGTTATTGCCACTAAAAATAAATTTAGAATAAAATCACTTGGAATCATTTTTATTTTCCTCCCTGATTTTTTTACATGAAATGCTAGCACTGCCAGTTGAAGTTTTCTTATGCCATTTCAGAAGTGGCTTTTCCCCCGCGGGGTGATGCCTGCCAAGTCCCTGGGGAGTGGGGAGGGGCTGCCTTCGCCGCTGTCCCCACCTCCTCCGGGCTGAGGTCCCTGCTGACTCACCCTGCCCCCTGCTAGGACAGCTCACCTGCTCCAGGTCCTAGGATGTGACACCTCTGCTGGGGGCAGCTGGAGCAGGAGGAGTGTCTGTCCCCACAGGGTTTAGTACCCCTGTGCCTGCTGTCCTGGGCATGCTGCTTCTGGGCTGTGCGATTCGGCAGGTCAGGGCGTGTTACGTCACATCTCCTTTCCTTACTGAGCTCTCTGAGCCACATCGTCTAGTGCTGGGGATGGCAGGCTTCCTTAGGACACAGCTAACATTCGTTCACTCACTCATGGGCTTGGGGAAGTCAGACGACCTGGGTGCCACCCTCAGGAATCTCCTAGCACACAGGTAGCGAAGCGATGACAATGCAGAGCGACCCGGCTCAGGACGGAGCCAAGCGCAGGGCAGGGTCAGACCTGGGCCACATGGGGTGGGTTAGCCATTCTTCCAGAGAGAAAGTGATACTTGTGCTGAAGGAAAGGCCGGCCTTCCCTGGACCAAGCCGGGACACAGGGTGCACAGGCATAAGAGCAGGGGTGGGAGAGGCCTTGGCCCTGAGAGAAGAGCAGTGGCTCCTCCTGGGTGGGTGGGGGTGGTGGTGGCAGGGGGAGGCCCCAGGTAGTGGACAGCACTCACTGCTGACATTGGGGAAACCAGGGTGCACGTCCTGCTGCTACTTAGCCTTCCTGTGTACCAGGTTTTTGCAGCTGGAAGTGGACACAGGATTCTCCATCGTTTCATGATGATTCCATTGCATAATAATGAGCCAGCTAACAAAACAGTCGTTATCTGCAGACACAATTCTAGGTGCTCGGATACTTATTCTTTTGTTTTCTCGACTCTCTGTGTTAGACACTCCCATTTCCCCTCTTCTACAAGGAACCTAAACTAGACTGAGGAAGTGACGTCATGGCATCTTGGAGACAGAGCTGTGTGGTGTTCACCCCCCAAGTCACAGTGCCTGTCTCTGTCCCAATCCTTCCCGGAGCCTCCCCACACTCAGGGTGATTGCGGGAGGGACGCACGCTGTACGCTCAGTGCCATCTGCGTCTCCCTTCTCGCTGTCGCCTCCTCAGGCTCAGGGCCTGTCCTAGTAGCTTTGTGTGTGGTCCTCATCACAGAGGGCCTGCTCGGTAAAAGCCAAATGAGTGTTAGACGACACAGCAGCCTAGACCAGACAGGTAGGAGAGGCTATGGCTTCGCATGCGGAAGCAGGTGCTGTGGGAACGTTCCCTGCGGGGCCTGAGCTCTCTGACGTCAGGATAAGGCGAGTGATATTTATAGCCCAGTGGTTAGACTTGGCTTCGTGGGTGTTTTTCAAGGTGTGAAAAGTCTTTGCCTCCCAGCAAAGGGGGACATCTGCAGACCATTGTGACAAGTTCAGAATGTGTGGGTGACACACATGGCTCCCTCACACAGTGAGGGCTCATGGCCAAAGCCGTGCTTCCAACACCGAAGCTCTGAACTGCCCCGTGGCACTGCCGTCACGGGCTTCGGGGGGCAGGGAGGGCGCTGAGCTGCTGCTTTGAGACAGTTTGGGACCGGGAGCCCGCCACGGGCCTGCACCACTGGTTCCTCCTGGCACCACGCGCGTGCTCCGACTTGGCTCCTGAACGTCGCAGAAGACCTTCTAGCCTGACACTGCTGAGTCACAAACTGTACGTCTTTCCCAAAGAGCCTCTGCTAAGTCATTGGAAATACAAAAAGTATGTATTAACCCATAAATCACAATGTTCCAGAGAGTATGGGACGGAGTGTCTTGGAAACACAAACTTTTTCTTCACCAAGTCTTTTTGCTTTGAAAGGCTCATTTAGTTTCACTTAGACAAGGAAAACTATTTTTATTCTTATTTGATTTTTATAAATCCAAATACTGAAATTTCCCTTTCCTGCCCTTGAACTGGCGGCCTCGGGGTAGCTGCCCACTCAGACCTGGGGGACGGGCTTTAGCAGGAGGCGCTCTGGGCCCCAGGTCATCGCTACTGAAAGGAGGCAGTGCGACGGATGGCTTCGGAAGTCCCTTCCCACTCCAGCATTCTGCCAAAGTGGTTACAGGAAGCGTTCCAAACTGGTGCTGTGACCTGCTCCGCGGAAAGATTTGGAGTTGGGGGACATCCCAGTGACATTCTCAGTGATGCGGGAGGTCCGTCAGCATGCTCTATAGAAGGCTGGCGGAGACCCCAGGAGGCCATGGATATTGTATTTCTCAGGGGGTGTCAGGGCTCACGTGAAGTTCACCGTAGGTGACAGAAAGCTAGTTAGGTGTCTCACCTAGGTCCGGGGTACCAAAAGGGTCAGCAGAGCAGAGAGTAAGGAGAATTGTTTTGGTTTTCTGAATATGTAGTTTTGGAAACCATGTCGCTGTGCTGTGAGACCTGCACGCCTCCCCAGGAGGGAAGGCAGGAGGTACCTGCTCCCCACCTCGTGTCTGCCGGGGTGTGGTCACCGTGCTCGGAAGCCGCGTCTCTTCTGGCCCATCTAAAGAGTGAGGATGAGCTGCCCGGCGGCCCGTGGGTGCGTGGGGTGGGAGCCGGTGTGGGCTGGGTCGGTGATCCCGTACTCCAAGAATTTCCCTGGGAGAAAGGTGCTAGGGAGTGTTCTCCAGGGACCAAAGGAGAGTGATGAGCATGTGAGAGTGGACGTGGCACCGTCTGAGCACCCGCCCCAGATGGTCCCCGGAGGGGTGAGAGAGCACTACCGAGAGAAGGAAGGGAAGGTAGGAGACAGGACGGCACCTCTCACATCAGAGCGGCAGGGAGAGGCCGCTCACAATGGGGGTCTCTGAGGTTGACCCTCGTTTGGACACGTCATGGCTCTTTCTGTAATTGCCAAGCTCAGACCACCATGGGGTCCCAACATTATTGGCCAAACAAGAACATTTTATCACCCTCTCCTTTTCTTCGTTCTCTGTGTGCTCCAAATCTGGGGGTGGTGGTGAAGGGTCTGGTGGGAGAAAGTGCGAGCGGGAGGGGCCAGAGCCAGCTAGAGCCCCTTCCCTTAAGTGGGGTCTCCACGGACTGCAGGCCCCCACTGGGCGGGGGAGGGGGCAGAGCTGAGATGCACAATCAAGGTAGAAATTTTGCTTTTCCAGCAAGATTGTGAATTAAACTGTCTGCAATATTTTGTGTCACTTAAGAGTGACCACAGGCAAGACCAAGGAAGATACAATCTTTTGGAACATACTTATGCATGTGTTGTTCAAATAGTTACACATTTTCTCCTAGATCACTATACAGAGCAGCATTGTTTTGATTTGTACAAACTAGAGATTCAAAAATCAGGACAACAACTGGGATATAAACATCCTTAGGCTCTTAGATTTCTTTTAATCTAAAGTGTTTTAAATAAAGTGTTTGTAGTGTTTTGGGTGTGTGTGAGATGTATTTACATATTTATTCCATGATCTTAAAACAGTGAGCTATTCCAGATCTCAATGGAAAAGTCACCCAATTTAACAAAATCCTAATTTCATTTTTTAATCTGTTGTCAAACCATCAAATCACTTTTGATTTAGAAATTATGGTCAACACAAATAAAGAATACTGAAAACTCCTGGGAATAAGTAAGAAATTAGTTTTCCTTTTTATGTTTAGACATCTTTTAAAAAATTCATTTGTGAAGTAAATTATTTTTTTTCCTGCCTTAAATCAAAATTTCTATCCGGCTTCATGATCAGTAATGAAGCAGCCATGTAAGTTTTATGACTACATTGCATTTGTGAAAAAGAAAACATAAGAATGTACTTCCTGAAATCCCTTCAATCCCTTGGCCTGTTATCAGGGTCTTTTAGATGCTTGCTGTGTCAAATGTAGTCAGCGGACCAGCGACATCAGAAAGATCTGGGGCCTTGTTAGAGACCACAAGCCCCTTTCTTAGACCCACTAAATTGGAGTCCGTACTGCCGTGAGGGTTTGAGAAGCCCCTTTCCGTAGCTCTGCTGCACGTAGCATGGGGTTTACTGTCTGCGTGCTTAACTAGACCTGTGACCCCGCATCATAGTGAAAAACATCAGCGAGCTTTAATCAAGCTACAGTGCTTGCAATGTGTGTGGCCTCTGGCAGTCCACTGAACGTTCCAGTCCAGTTTCCTCATTTAAAAAACATGGATAATAGTCAAAGTAGGACAGAGTCAAAATCACGGTGTCCGTAATGGGTTCTGGTTCATACCAACGCTACGCAAACGTATATCCAGCAAGACAGCAGTATAAGCACCACGGTCCAAGCAATACTCAGTCCTTCCTTCCTCCTTTACATTTTGTTTTTAACTTCTACTTGTTTGGCAATGGCAGCCACCCAGTGTAACTAAGAATAGGGAATTAATACTTCAGCGGCACTAGAATTATTGTCAAAACCCCTGTGAAGCGAGGTCCCTGCTGGCTGCACGGTAGGACGTACCCTGTGTCCTTAGCTCAAGCGTTTGACTCTGGGAGCACCACAACTCTGACTCCGATACGCTGATCTCATTTGCAAACCCACAGAACGGCTGAGCCGGAGCGAGCAGGGTGGGGCGCAGCACAGAAGAACCCGCGGTGGAGCTCGCAGAGGCCCAGCGCGGAGAAAGCGGCCCCATCTGCTTAGAACTAGGATCTGAGTCATCAAGAAGGGGAGAATTCTTTTCCTGAGTCTCTACTGTTTGAAAAGGTGGGGAGGTTTTTTAATGATATCCAACTGAAAGTTGAGCATGCAAGATTATTTTTACAATTGGGATTTCTGAGTGAATGTGGCAGAATTGAGGGTTCAGCACTATTAAATTGAAAATAAGCAGTTTCTATCTGAATTAATTCTCAAGGGCTTTTTCCTGTGTAAGTGGCAACATTAACCCTCTCTGGCTCAGGAAAATGTTTATGACTTTGTTTTCCCCCCTTTTTATTTTTGGCTTTGAGGTTTAGAATTCTGGAACAGTCAAGTAATAAGAAATACGAACGGTCTCAGCTGAGATCAAGGTTGCGTCTGGGAGGATGGAGTAGATTTACTTAGATCTATTCCTTCCACTAAGTCCAACTAAACACCATAGACCTTACATCGAGAAAAACGTGGGAGAAGATGGCCGACTGGCTAGGGACCTCTAGAGTCAAGGAACAAGGAGGTGACGAGTTTTCTGAGGGGTTTTTCTTTTCCTGCTTCACATGTTCCATACTTGGAGCTGAGGAAGTCAGCCCCCGCCTCCCTGAAATGTCAACAGGCACAAATAAAAAATGTGTCAACAAAAGTTGCCCTCTCTACTGGAGGAACATGCAGAGGGCAGGCTAGGAGGACAGAGAACACGTAGAAATAACTGCTTTGCTATAGCTGAACACCACAGAAAAACTGTGGCCCACTCATGCAGCAAAGGCTGAGTGGGGAGCCTAAATGTTTGCCCTCCCAAGTATAATGAGGGCCCCCAGACCCTGCTGGGGGGGATGTCAGAGGAGGCTTTGTGAGGAGCTGTAAGGCGATACTCCTATCTTCCCCTCAAACAGGGAAGTAAGAGTGAGGCCTAGTCCAGGGGAGCCCTCCCGTCCCTGCCTGCGATAATAGGAGCATTCCAATTGTGTGTCGTGAAGGTCAAGTGGAGAATCTAGACACCTCCACCCACACTACCCCCAGGACTAATAGGCAGCACCTTGCTTTTCCCTTGTCAGAGGAAGCCAGTTCAAACACAAGGTTGAAATAAGATTCAGAATCTTATGATACCCAGAATGTAAATTTTCAATTTAAAATCACTCATCATACCAAGAACCAGAAAGTTCTGGTTAATGAGAACAAGACAGTCAATAAATGCCAACAGCAAGATAACAGAGGTACTAGAATTATCTGACAAAGGTTTTGAAGAGCTATTACAAAAATTCCTCAGTGAGCAATTAAGAACATTCTTGAGACAAATAAAATAGTAAGAATCTTAGCAAAGAAATGCAGTCTTAGCAAAGGAAGGGAAGATGGAAAGAAGAACCAAGTTGAATTTTGGAAGTGAAAACACAACTATAATAAACACCTAAGTGGATGGTCTCAATAGTAAATAGAATGGGAAGATGAAAGAATCAATGAATGGGAAGCAGAACACTAGAAATGATCTAATCTGAACAATATGAAGAAGTCAACTAAAAAACAAAGAAAGAACTAACAAATGAACAAAGGAGGCTTAGAGACCTGTGAGATTATAACAAAAGATCTACCATTTGTGTCATGAGAGTCCCTAGAAAGAGAAGAGAAAGAAGACAGGGCTGAAAGAATATAAACATGACAACGGTCCAATTTTGTGAAAGACATAAACCTACATATTCCAGAAGCTGAGTGAATCCCACACAGGAAAAAGCCCAAAACATCCACACTATGACACATTGTAGCCAAACTTATGAAAATAAAAAAATAAAGAAACTATCTTGAAAATACCAAGAGAGATATTACTTATTGCTTAGAAGGAAAAGAAAATTTGAGGAGGAGTGGATTGCCATAAAAATATCAGAGACCAGAAGAAAGTAGCACAACATTTTGCAAGTGCTGAAAAAAATTTAAAAAAGACCTGTAAATGCAGGGGAAATCAAAGACATGCTTAGATGACGAAAAGCTAAGCAAACGTGTCACTAGCATATCTACTCTAACAAATGGCTAAATGAGCTCTTTAATCAGAAAGAAAATGTTAAAAGAAGTAACCTTGGAATGCTATGGAGGACAAAAGAACATAGTAAGCTAAAACATAGATAAACAAAATAGACTTTTCTCTTGTTCCTGAGTCTTCTAAACTATGTTTGATGGTTGAAACAAAAATTGTAACATGGTATGTTCTAATTGTATACAGAAGAACTATTTAGGACAGTTATAAATGAGGGTGGGTTGAGGGATATAATCAGAGGTTTCTACACTTTACTTGAACTGGTAAAATGACGACACCAGTAGATTATGGGTAATTTTGAATATATAATGTTAATAATACCAGAGCAACCACTAAAAAAGCTATATAAAAGGACACACTCAAATATAGTATAGATAAATCAAAATGTAATTTAAAAAATGTTCAAATAACCCACAGGAAAGGTAGGAAAAAGAAGACAGCAAGGCAAATAGAACAAGTAGAAAACAAAAAATAAAATGGAGGCCTCACATATAAATAAGTCAGTTAATAGAAATGGTCAAATTTACTTTAATCTGGACAGATATGGGCAGGGCAGATGAAAAATTCACCTCGCGAGTATGGCTCAACTACATGCTGTCTATTAGAAACTCAGTGCTGATATAATGATATAGGTAGGTTAAAAGTAAAAGGATGGAAAATGATATTAATTTTAAAATTTTAATTGATCTGCAAGTATTAATAGAAGGAAAGCAGGAGTGACTATATTTATATCAAACAGAGAATATTACCAGACAGAAAGGAACATACAGTAAAAGGGCCAACGTACCATCAAAACAGCAATCGTAAATGTGTATGTACTGCAAAACAGAGTGACAGGATGTGTGAAGTGAACGCATAGAACTGAAGCCAGACAGAGGCAAATCTACAATTATAGTTGGGAACTTCAACAACGGATAGAACCACCAGGCAGATAATCATCAGGGATCTAGAAGAACTTGACAACACCATCAATTAAAAGGATCTAATCAACATTTATAGAGAAGTCCATGCAGCAGTAGCAGAGCACACATTTTCAAGGGCCCATGAAATACAGACCAAGATAGGCCACATCCTGGTCTGAAACAAACCTCAAGAAATTGAGGAGTTTTAATCGTATATCATGTGTTCTCTGACCAATGTGACTTCAATTGGAAATTACTAACAAAGGTAATCAGAAAATCTCCAAACACTTGAAAACTCAACAACACACTCCTAAATAATCCATGAATCAAAGGAAATGTCTCAAGGGAAATCAGAGAAATACATTGGATTGAATGAAAATGACAATATAAATTTGTGGGACATGGTTAAAACTATGCTGAGAGGGAACTTTGTAGCGACATTGATTATATTAGAAAGGAAAATCTCAAATCAATAATCTAAGCTCCAAATGTAACCACCACCACCACCACAACAACAACAACAAACAAAAACTCAGAGGAAGCAGGAAGCAGAGAGTAATGAAGGTAAGAGCAGAAGTCAGTGAAATCAAAACCCGAAAATATTAGGCAAAAATCAATGAAATAAAGAACCATTTCTTTTAAAAGATCAATACAATTTATAAACCTCTAGAAAGACTGATGAAGAAAAAAAGAGAGAAGACCTATATTACCACAATCAGGAAAGAGACGACAGACCCTGAAGACACGAAAAGGATAATAAAGAAATGTTCTGAACAACTCTTCATGCATAGATTTGACAAACTAGATAAAAATGGGCCGATTCCTCAAAAAATACTGAATACCACTACTCATCCAATGTGAATAGATAGTTTGAATTTCCCTGTAAGGATTAAGGAAACTGAAGAGAATTGACGTCTTCACTGTACTGAGTCTTCCAGCCCATGAACCAAGTGTCTCCGTACACGCCTACCATCTTTGATTTTGTTCTCATCGGTACGTTGTGGCTTTTAGCATTCCAACCTTGCCCACGTTTTCTTAGATGCACCCCAAGCATTTCTTCTGTTCATCGGAATGGTGAGAATAGGTATTTTAATTTCAGTGCCCATGTGTCATTGCTAGGTGTAAGGAATATGATTAATTTTTTTTATTAATATGCTAGGTCCTTGCTGAACACAATTACTATCAAGATCTCAGCAAAGTTTTTGGGGGGGGGGTAGATATTGATAAGATTATCTCAAAATTTATGTGGAGAAGGCAAAGGAACTAGGACAGCCTAGACAATTTTGGAGAAATAAAAGAATGAAGTGTAGACATCAGCGTATTTGATTTTGTGTCTAGATAACAAGACTGGTCTAGCTCCAGTGATCAACACTGTGTAGTAGAGGGCGCAGGATAGACACAGAGATTAATGAAAGGGAACAGAGAACCCCTAAATCGTCCCATACACATATACCCAATTAATTTTCTACAAAGTTGCCAAAGTAAATCAATGGAGGGTAGTCTTTTAAAAACATGCTGTAATTGGCTATCAAGAGCCAATGGAAAAAAAAGGCCACCTCAGGCCGTCTCACACTTTATATGAAAATTAACTCAAAATGGGTGATAGACTTGAAAGTGGAATATGAAATACTTAGAAATAATAGGACAACGTCTTCGAATCAAGCGCTAGGCAAAGAGCTCTTAGACTTGACACCAAAAGCGTGATTAATGAGAGGAAAAGTTGTTAAATCGGACTTTCATCAAAATGAAAACCTTCTGCCCTGCGTGAGACTCTCCTGAGGATTAGAGACACCACAGACTGGGAGGAAACCCTGGCGAACCACATAACTGCCTACGTGTGCTCACATGTGGGTCATTGTTTGCATTAGTCACAAAACCCGGAAATAGCACACGTGTCCTTCGGTGGGGGCGGACGCTGCCGTCTGTGGGCCACCCAGCCCATCCAGTACGAGTCAGCCGCGCAGGCTGCACAACTCGGATGAGCCTCCAGAGAACAATGTCGAGTGGAAAACGCCGGTTCCAAGAGGCCACTTATGTAAGAGTCCATTAATTAAACATCCTTGAAATGAGAAAATTATACAAATGAGGAGGAGAGAAGTGGTTGCCAGGGGTTAAGAGGGTGGGGGTCAGAGGGCAGGGGGTGTCCCTATAAAAGGACGACAGGGAGCATCCTTGCAGTGTTGCGTGTTCTGTGTCTTGACTGTGTCGGTGTCCTTCACCCTAACTGTGATGTTTCCTCTAGTTTTGGAAAATATCACCATTGGGAGAAGCTAAGTAGAGGGCACACGACAGCATTTTTCTTTTCTTTAAGCTGCATGGGGTTCTACAATGGCCCCAACTTTAAAAAGTGGAATTAGAATAAAGAGAGCACACCGGCACATCCCTCTCCGCAGGCTGCTCCTGGACGGAGTGTGGGGACAAGAGCTTGAAGGAAGTGTAGAAAGGACATGATGTGCACAGGTCAAGGTCTCCGCTGCCCGGAGGGAGAGACGTCCATGGGGTGGAGAGGGACACAGGGAGCGTACAGTGACGCACGCATACGTTCCATCGACCAGACACATCACCGCCCAGCCCGCCGCCCAGCCGCCCAGCCAACCCGTGTCGGCCGCTGCCCAGCCTTTCCCCAGGAGCTGCCAGGTGGCTTGGCAGAGAGCCATGAATACCCGTTAATGTCGTAACTCTTCACTGACTACATGAAGGAGGCACGTTTTCGGAGCTGGGTGCCAATCATCAGCCTGTGACAACCGGGACATAAGGAGGTGCCACCTGGGAAAGGGGAGCAGTGCTCCGATTCTGTGCAGGGCGGCGGCTAAGACCATGCTCTCTGCAGGACGGAACTGCGATCAGCCCCAGGGTGGAGCCCAGGCCTCTCGCCAGGGACCCCTGGGCTCTCCCCGCGTGGCCCCGACCTCCCCTCACCCCCCGCCTCGGCTCTTGCTGGTCCCTCTGGGCCCCTCACGTTCCCCACTTTCCCTGCATGTGCTCTCTGCACAGGACTGTTCTCTCCCCACCTGTCAATCCAAAGTGCCACCGTCGGGCGGATTTCGGTGGCTTCCTGCGATTCTGCGGAGTGTGGCCTCTCCTTCCCCAGCGCCGAAGTGTCGGGATCGTGAAGGTTCTAATCACAAGCCAGGAGGCGTACTGGGGGGCTCAGCGATCAGACGGACGGACCGAATGTCACTTTTTCCGTGTACTGATTGTGTTACCTCAGGGACGTTTGTGAACTCGGAATCTTTCTCCTTGTGACTTCATGGATGCAAAGGGCGTCATCTCGGAACTGAGACCGGGGTTCAGAGCAATCACCTGAGCACAGTGTCCAGAAAGCTGCCCGCAGGTGCTGAGGGACCGTTAGCCCTGCGGCATCGGGGCAAACCCTTCTGGCACGTCTGTTCATTCCTAGTTCGTGTGCGTGTCGGCATGCCCAGCTTTTCGGCTCCGGCAGGAGAACTCGGGCTGCCAATAATAAGCACGCCTGTCATCGATGTGTCACTTCCTGGCACAGAGTAGGTGATAAATCTGTGTTGAGACAGCTGATTTGGAAATCGCTAAGTTGCCAGGCATCTCGTGTTTCTCCCAGTTAAATGGCATTGACCTACGTTCACTGAAATTCTGGTGTTCTCCGCAGGGGTCTGAGAAAACTCCAGAAAACTCTCGTTATTAATTTATTAGAGTCTTATCGACGGTGCTATCTTCGAAATACCTCTTAAAGCCTGCCCTGCCCCCTCTCTCCCGTTAAGTTCGGCTCCATCAGCTCCTGTTGGGCGGGTGGAATGGCCTTGACCTGGGGGCGCGCGTGCTTGATGCTGCATTTGAACGCAGGTCTGCTGGCTCCAACTGCCCCGTTCCGCCTCCTCAAGGAGGACTTGCAGCCGCCGAGGAAGTCCGCCCCGTTCTCTCGGCTGAGCACTGGCACCCCCGCGGAAATCAGTGCGTCCCAGTCCCCCAGCTCCTTCGGGGCTGGCTAAAGCAGCAGCACCACGCAGCCCACGGTCTTCCCGGCCTCCCGGACTGGCAGGGCCCCCGGGGCGACTCCCCTGAGCTCCTCCCCGTCCCTCACCATGGCCGCCTCTAGCTTTCAGCGCCTGAGTGAGTCCCATCATTCCGGCTCCTAAGTGATGCCACCGTCACACACGTACGCTGGCGCCATGTGTGCACGCACGGCGTCTGTGGGCATGGGCTTTACTAACGAAGGGTTGGTGAGGGACGGGGACTCGATCTGGAGCCATTTACCTCACACCCACACACACTTCAAATGACGTATCAGACTTCCTTCCGCTTAGACGCCCTCTGGCCACCCGAGCACAGGGGACTTCTCACTGGGCAGTCCACTCGCCCTCCAGCCCCACGTGATAGGGCCACCCCTTCTGTCCTCTCGGGCAGGGGGTAGCCACACCCCCTGTGCCTTTGCACCTGCTCGCACTGCCATTCCTGGTCCCTCACATAACGTGTCCATGTCACTCCAGAAGTTTCTCCCTAAGAGGAACTCTCATTCACTTATTAAGATAATAAATTTTTATCCCTTAACATTAGGGGCTGAAGGTTTCAACTCGGGTTCGGCATTTCCAATAGCTCGAGTCTGAGATTCATCCTGCATTGATTATGTATTGAGGGCTTCCTTCGAGCGTGGCGTCACTCTGTGACGACGGGCATCACGAAGGTGCAAACTCCAACCACAGTTCTGCCCTCAGAGGGTGTGGAACCTTCGTGTTCAGTAGTGCCATTTGCTGCTGACTATCTGGTCCCCCAACGAGAAGACCCTGCGAGGACAGGAACTCAGGCCTACGAAATCACGGCGCGTGAGAATCTGTCCGACCTGGACTGGGGACAGGGAAGGCACCGCGGGACGCGAGGCCGGGGGCCATGTCTGAGCAGGGGCATGCTGCCAGTGCTTTAGCCACAGGTTGGGGTGGGGAGGGGACGGGCCCCGAAACACCGATGTTCCCTCTGGGTCTGATTCAGGCTACCAGCAGGGCGTATCTGAGTGAGCACAGCAGCAGGCAGCATGTGGCGTGTCCCTGAGAGCGGAGAGCCTGTGAGTGAGCGCTTAGACGTGAAGCCTAACGAGGCTGAACTCCCAGAAACAGAGAGGGACGGCGGTGCCCAGGGCCCGGGGGTGGGGGAGCCGTGTGATAAGGGGAATGAGTTCTGGGCACATAATGCACACAGCATGGTGATCCTAGCTGGTACTACTCTAGTGCATACTGGGAAGTTGCTAAGAGAGTAGATTGTAAATGTTCTCACCTCCCCCCTCCAAACAAAGGTTATTTTCTGAGGTGATGGCAATGCTAGCTAATGCTACGGTGGTCAATGTGTAATTGCATCATGTCCACACGTTGTACCCCCTCATCTTCCTACACCACGTTATATGCCACTTATATCTCAATAAACCTGAAGAGAAAAGAGCCCTGCAGGTAGGACAGTGTTGTGAAATAATCAGGACATGATGAATATTCAGAACAGATTATCTTTGTTTTCACATAGTGTAGTCATGCGTTTATCTGATGCTGTTTTTTTGTAATAATAGCTCTGTTGAATGACCAGCATGTAACAGTCAGCCCTTGGGAGCAAGCCATGTCCACCACGGACAGCACTGAAGGCCGGGGGGCTTGACCTGGGCACGGGAGCGGCACGTGCAAAGGCCCTGCGGTGCGAGGCGGCTAGGCGAGGCTGCTTGGGCTTCACTCCTCATTCTGCTAACAAGTGAAGCCCCTGCAGGGGGAATGAGCAGCTGTACCTGGGAAGGGCCCGTGGTGGGAGGACAGGGCCCAGGGGCGGGTGCTTTCCCGTCATGGCTGAGCAGTTCACATTGATTTGGGGTCAGAACACAGGGAAAAGGATTCGGGCTCCGAATGGGGACTGCACGCCCTTGAAACCCCTTTCAAGTCTGAAATCCCGGGACGGTCAAAGAAAGACTGGAATTTTCTGGGGCCAGATAGATGAGGTGAGAACTGGTGAATTAAGAATCTGGAGGGTGGCATCTTGCACATCATGTGACAGCAACTTGAGGCCAAACACAAAAAGCCTCTCTTTAAGGTGGATGGCCACAGGAAGCCGCGTGAGCCAGGCGTGCCCTCTCCCCTCGCTCCCGCCCTCCGCGTGGGCTTTAAAACCTCACTCCCTGGAAGTGCCAGACAACGAGAGCCGCTGGTTCGGTTTCGCCGACGTGGTTCTAAAAGGATAACGTGAATTATTTATGCCGCTCCCGCTCGGCAGGGGCGAACAGGACAGGGAACTCGGAGGCATGTCGTTTAGGAAATTGCTCTGCAAGGGCCTTTAGACAGCACAACCCAAGACTCGCCGGATGGGTTCATCGCCTTCAACGGGGCATAAAGAACCTGCCAGAAACCCCCCTTTTAATCAGGGCCGCAGCCCTGGCATTGTCTTCTCTGACCTGCCCCCACAGCTTCCTGACTGCACGAATGCCTGTCTTGGGGTGCCTCCACCAGCACGTGCTCAGATCCGTGGCAGGATCCCCAAACTGAGAACAGCTCCTGTGTCTGCCTGTGGGTCCTGTGCCACAACCCGCCATCCCCTGGGCACCATTCTGAACATTCCTGAAAAGAGCTCACCTTGTCCCTTTCCTGGCTGAGGTTAAGAAAAAAGGCTTCGGAGGCAGGAGAATCCCTGCCTCAGGGGGCGTTAGGTGTGACCCGGGGCCAGCGAGGGACCCCGCCCGGGCCTTACTCCTCTTCTCATCTGTGAACGGGGATTGGAGTGTGGCACAGTGCCCAGCACAGCTGCCCGGCCCGCCCCGCGGCCCTGCGGTTCTGGAGGGCCCGGCCCCCCGCTCACGCACGCATCCCGAGGGTCTGCGGTGTCTCAGCACCACCCAGCTGGGCCCGTGGCTCCGCGGGGCTGTTCGCCCACAGACGCTTTGGTGAGAAGCGCAGCTTCGAGTTGCTGTGGAGCTAAGCGCTAGGCACCTCCAGGGAGTGAAACCAGGTGTCCCTGGCCCCGGGGACAGGACATCCCTGCCTGTCCACCCTGCGACGGGGCCGGGCTCCTAAGTCATCAGTTCTGGATGACGTCACCAGTGCCACCTCCTCCGAAGTGCATTTTAAAGTGACCCTGTGGCTTTGACTACCAGCCCACAGGTGAGGGTGCTCTCTTCCTTTTCTTTCTTTGGGTTGCTCATACGGGAAGGAGACAGTCTGCTGCTCGATAGGTACCAACTGCGTGTTTGCACAACAGTTGGGGTTCACAGGCCTCGTCTCATCTATTCCCTGTGGCCACCTGGGGAGAGGGCGTCCCCCTGGTCTTGGAGATAAGTTAGCTGCAGGTCAGAGAGATGAAGGCCCTCGCCCCCAACCCCAGGACCCGCAGCGACACCAGCCCTGACCGTGGTGCCGCATGCAGTGCGAGCGGCCGTTCGGCTCCACGTTCTGGTTCTGAGCCGGCCTGGATCACCGCCTCTCAGAACGTGACGGCGACAGCGACAGCACTGTGCTGTCGGAGCGGGTCCTGCCCCCCTCAGCCCAGTCGTTATTCAGGTCGCCTTTTAGGGGGACCAGGCTGCTGACACGTCTGTCCTTCTCACAGTTGAGAGCAGCATAACAAAAGGGTAGTTGGGTGGACTCACCATTGAAGGCACCCCAATCCAGAGGAAGTACGGGTACAGGGCCCGCACAGCGCTCACCGCGCGTCTTCTAGGTCACGGCCACGTCCCCGCTGCCCTACCGAACAGCGGAGCCGTCACGTGTTCTGCACGGTCACGGTGCTTTCTGTCGGTGCCCACCCGGGCCGCTCCCCGCTTTCCGGTTTCCCGGTGAGGACCTGGGTCTGTACATATCCCGGTCTGTTCGATGGAGAAGCGAGTCAGGCCGGCGTCCCTGCTAGCTCCTCGCGGGACGGGAAGCTGCTAGCAGGGGCCTGGCGTCTGCGGGCTCGGGGACAAAGCGGGTGGGCAGAGCCCAGGCGCGGCCCCAACCCGACTCACACCTGCTGTTGACATCAAACAGTGGCATGTTCCCAGGTGCTCCTGCCTTGTGTCCACAAACACTGAGCTCGGGGCACGCACGTCTCCCGCCCCCAAACCAGGCATCCTCCTTCGCGGGGTG
>PVJL010012211.1:0-38434 GCA_004026885.1 Lyroderma lyra
TACATCAAGTTGACAATGCACTGTAGAATTGTATGCCTGAAACCTATGTAATCCTTGCTAACAGATGTCACCCCAATAAGTCTAACAATAAAAATGAATTAAAAAAAAAAAAAAAAACAATTCTTACATATTGGACTGTATAAAGCAGAAATGCTAACTCAATGTTAAATATGCCTAATTAATACTCCTTTTATTTTCAATAAAATGTTATATTTGATTAAGTATTAGAAATAAAAAATTAATTTTAGTAAATATTAAAAATCAATTACTTTTATTATGACATTCATAGATAAGTCATAATGCTGTATTGATATTTTTATAGAGTGGCAATTTTTGTGTGTGTATATTTATATAGATATAGATATAGATATATATACATGCTACAAAATAAACTCTCTAAATATTAGAAATCAATACATTTAGACAATGAAATTTTTAACAAAATTTGAATACTTATCAAAATATTTCTTAAATGAGTACATTGATCCAACAACAGTTTAATATAGACAGTAAGATAATGCTATATGGACACAGTAAGGTAGCAGTAGACACAATATTAGTTATTTCTTGAACACTAAGACAGGCTAGAAGGATTCCAACCTGGCTTTCTAGTTAAATTAATGAGGTGCAAGCATGAAAAAATCCTCACTGTGGACACACCTTTGTAACTTATATAAAAGGCTCAAATTTAAAAAGTCTATCATATTAGAAGAACAGAAAAACCAGCAAGATTTTTTAGGCATATATCTCTGTCCAGGAAGTCAGGCATAGTCAAAGGAGGGATTTGAATTCTTAAATGACTGTACCAAATAGAAATTCTTTTGAGTTTTTCTTTTTCTAGATAGACATTTTTAATATTACCCATATAAGCAATTCCTCTAATATGGCTCAATTCTTCTCTATATATTTATGAAATATATTTGTATTATTTTGAGTAAGTTTTTATAAACTATTCTTAAATATAATAAAAAGCTATGATGAGTAGAAACATACACGGTGCTCTCCAAATTCACTTCATTTATTGATGGAATATTAAAAGTTCTAGACATAACTGAGTGCTAATAATACTGTGCTATAAATGTAAAATTAATTCATAAATGATTATCAACTATAAGTAATCTGGAATAGAGAAATGCTCACATAATTATATATTGTCATTCTAAGCTTGAGTATTGCTAAAACTTATGCTAAGTGAATTAGTCACACTTGAATTTTTCTCAAACAGTTCATGGTTCAGAAGGTTCATTAACAGAGAATAGACAGATGAACATTTAAGTATCATGGTGAGTTTTCTCAGAAGCTAAAATTGTACACAAAATTACAATCTAGCACACCAAAATAAAAACCAAAAGGCTTCTATTTTCCTCAACAGGGTTATTAAGCAAGAGAATTCTGTGCCCTATAGGATATTAGTGACACTATTTCCCAGGCAACATAGGCCAACAGCATTCAGCAATAATCATGAGATATATAAATTGTCCCCATCCTCCAAAAGATTCCAGAGAAACAGTACAATTTCACTTTAGGTATAAATAATGGTGATATTTATCCAAGTCCTGTATTCTTATAATTTATAGGTCCTTTCATCTCTAATTATGTCATATCTTAAAAATCCTATAGTTTTTCAAAGCATATGATCTTCTTTTTTATAAAGATATCCTCAGACGATCAAAAGTCTTATGTTATCTATGTTGCATAGTTCTTTAAAGGCTTTTAGAAAATCAGTTTGTGTTGAACAGAAAATATTTCTAAGATCAACATATAAAATTTTATCATTCTTATTATAAGATGAAATTTTTGCCAGTTTATTAATTTTATCACTAACAGACTGTTAGTTTTCAAATTACTCAATTCTTCAAAATGCACATATATGTATGGGACATATATTTTTCTATAATTTACATAAATTTATTTTTATTATTTAAAAATATTTTTATTGTTAGACTTATTGGGGTGACATTGGTTAGGAAGAATTACATAGGTTCCAGGTGTGCAATTCTACAGTGCATTATCTATTAATTACATTATATGTTCACCACTTAGTGTGAATTCTCTTTTCATCAACACATATTTGGCTCCCCCTCTCTCCTCTCCCTTCTCCCCACTTGCCCTCAGATAACCATTAAACTATTGATTGTGTCCATGAGTTTTTTGTTTGTTTTTTTTATTGCTTTCAGTTTCGTATTCTACACATCAGGGAATTCATGTGGTTCTTGGTTTTTCCTGTCTGGCTTATTTCATTTAGCATGATGATCTCAAGATTCCTCCATTTTCTCACAAATGGCAGTATTTTATCTTTTCTTATAGCTGAGTAATATTCCATTATGTATATGTACCACAGCTTCTATATCCACTTATCTACTGAAGGACATTTTGGTTGTTTTCATGTTTTGGCCACTGTGAACAGCGCTGCAGTGAACACTGAGGTACGTAAGTCTTTGAGGACTAAGGTTTTCGAGTTTTTTAGGTCAATACCCAGAAAAGGGATTTCTGGGTCATATGGTAATTCCATTCCCAATGTTCTGAGAAACCTCCACACTGTCTTCCATAGCAGTTGTGCTAATTTACATTCCCACCAGCAGTATGCGAGAGTTCCTTTTTCTCCACATCCTCTCCAGCACTTGTTATTCCTTGTCTTGTTGATAATAGCCATTCTCACAGGTGTGAGGTGGTATCTCATTGTGGTTTTGATTTGCATTTTCCTGATAACAAATGAGGATGAGCATTTCTTCAAGTTTGTTGGCCATTTGTATTTCTTCATGGGGTAAGTGTCTGTTCAGGTCTTCTGCCCACTTTTTAATTGGGTTGTTTTTTTGTTGTTGTTGCATTGTATTAGTTCTTTATATATTTTAGATATTAGATCCTTATCAAATGCGTTGTTTGCAAACTTTTCTCTCATTCAGTTGGCTGAGATTTTGCTTTTTTGCTGGTTTCTTTTACTGTGCAGAAGATTTTTAGTTTGATATAGTCCCATTCACTTATTTTTGTTTTTACTTCCCTTGCCTTTGAGGTCAGGTTCATGAAGTCTTCCTTGAGCCCTAGGTCTATAAGTTTAGTATTGATGTTTTCTTTTATACAGGTTTTTGTTTCAGATCTTATGTGGTGGTATTTAATTCATTTTGAATTAATTTTAGGATATGGTAAGAGTTCACAGCTGAGATTCATTTTTTACATGTGTTTTTCCAGGTGTCCCAGCGCCATCTACTGAAGAGGCTGTCTTTTCCCCATTGAATATTTTTTGCTCCTTTACCAAAAATTATTTGTCCATATATTTGTGGATTTATTTCTGGGTTTTCAATTCTGTTTCATTGGTCTGTGTGACTGTTTTTCTGCTAATACCAAGCTGTTTTGATTATTGAGGCTTTGTAATATGAATTGAAATTGGGGTATGTGATACCACCAGCCTTATTTTTTTTATGGAGTATTGCTTTGGCGACATGAGGTCTTTTGTGGTTTCTTACAAATGTGATACATCTTTTTTATCTATTTCATGAAAATATGATTGTGGAATTTTTGTGGGAATTGCATTAAATCTGTAAATTGCTTTGGGTAATATGGCCATTAAAACAATGTTTAGTCTTCCTATCTATGAACATGGAACATCTTTCCATATATGTTCTCTTGAATTTCTTTAAAATGTGTCTTACAGTTTTCTGTGTATAAATCTGTCATATTCTTTGTTAATTGTCAGGTATTTCATTCTTTTTGTTGTGATAGCAAAAGGTATTAACACTCATTTCTTTTTCTGAAGATTTTTTTGTTTGTATATAAAAATGTTGATTTCATATCCTGTGACTTTATTGATTTACTTTTTTCTAATAGTTTCTTGGTAGAGTCTTTGGAATTTTCTATATAAAGGACCAGGCCATCTATAAATAGTGACAATTTGACATCTTCTCTTCCAATTCAGATATCTTTTATTTCTTTCCCTTGCCTGATTGTTCTAGCTAGAACTTCCAATTATATATTGAATAGCAGTGATAAAAGGGGGTATCCCTCTCTTGTTCCTGATTCTAGGAAAATGGGCTTCAGCTTTTCCTCATTTAGACAATATTAGCTGAGGATTATAATTTTATTTTTATAAAAGTTTGTTAGCTTAGTTTCTTATGCATGTGTATATATGTACCCTTAAAATGCTTCCATGGAATTAAATGCACATCATGCACATCCTTAAAATTCTTTCATGGAATTGAATAAAGTACCCTGCTAATATTATAAACTAAATAATAAATGGCTTGTTAACACCTATGTTCTACTCTGTTTGAAGATTGTTGCTACCACTAATGAAAGAAAAACTATATGAAATGTATAATAATTTTCATAATTTGAAGTATTCAATTTTATACAATATCACCTTTTTTTCCTAAAAAATAAGACTAGTATACTATCATGCCCATAATATTAAAACATTATAATTTTAAGTGCAAGATAAACAAAAGAATGGTTAAAAATTTGTAAGGTGGCTAAGTTTTGCAAATAATACATGTGTGTGGAAACTTAGACCTAGAAAATATCACATGTAGAGAAAAGTTTTTGTGCCAAACTATAGTACACTTACAGTTAATAAAAATATTATCATTACAAATGAATGAATTTTGATTCTGGAAATTTAGACAACATAAATCAAAGGGTATTATATTTAAAATATCTCCAGTGTAGGTATTTTTAAGCCAAGAAAGCTAAAGTTTTCATACATGTTGAGTGTTGGGAGCCACATATTTTACTAAGTGCTTAATAAGACACTTATCTTATTCACCTTTCAAAATCGACATGATAACATTTATTTCATTTTTCACATGAAGTAAATGAGGAAACTAGTCTGACACTATTTTCCCCATGTTTAAGATTTTACCTGAGCAACCTAACATAACTACCTTATTAAAAATTATTCTCATCTATCTTTGTGACAGTAGTAATCTACTAAAATGAATATCTTGGTAAGATTTTTTTCAGACATATGAAAATAAGACATCAATAAGCAAAAGAAAAGTTTATCTCTTTATTCTACAAAAATATTGAATTAAAAAAACTAAAAAGTATTATTGCAATTTTAATGTAGAAGTTAAAAATAAAAAGATGATACATGAGCTCCTTTCCCAGTATATCCGGAGAGAGTTTCACCTAATTTGGACTATCATGGTAGTTGGAGGATATATGTTCTCTGGGTAGAAATAAGACCTGAGACCCATATTGCATACTAAATAAGCCATAAAAATATTGCAGCTATCATTGTATTGTTTCTCAAATATTTCTATGAGATAATTAGTGTAAAAAATGTCTAAATAGCTGGATTACTCCTCATGTAAAATGTGGTTCCAAGTAACCCAGCTTATGCTTTGTAAAAAAGAAAACAGTCTCCTGCAGAAAAATGAATGTGGAGTATAGTACATTAAATAAAAACACTTGCTTATTATAGAAATCAAGTGGACTACATTATGAATTCATTGAGTTATAAGAAATGCAAAATTAATTAGGAAAACAAGCCCACAAAAAAAGCCTAAACATGAATATTTCCAGTGATAAAATACCTCTGGATTATTTGCTAATTTTACCTTTTTAAATACAGAATTCTCTATGGAGGAGCAGTACCACAATATAAGAGAAAGTCTGATCCTATGGCAGCTGACAGTTTCCTGAAAAGCTGAAGAAATTAATCCTTTATGGTACCAACTGGAGTTTACTTTCCATTTAGTGTTACTAATTCACAAAGCTGAACATATTTTACTTTGATTGAACAAATTTATTTAGCAAAACACTAAGGAAATTTTCTTTGACTTGTTTTGCATGTTGCCTTTGCTCTTTTTAAAAAAAAAACATGAAACAGCAAAACCCCAAAATATTCATTTAATTAATATAAAGCAAATGGAAAAACTTTTCAAAAGGTATCTAATGGAGAAAGTCCAAAAGTGTTACTTTATTGGTTGTCTCCCCAAATGAAAGACACTATTGAGCTTGGAAGAATGTGTTTTTTTTCCAACATGATTTTTAACTCTTCAATCATTAGGTTTAAGAAACCTAAATAATCAACTACACTCAACACTTTTCTAGTTGCCATGCAAAATTTGTCTAGCTTTGTAATGTTTATCAGAAATTTTGCAAAAAGATTAAATTACAGTAAGATATTACAAAGATTAAATGCCAAGAATATAGTATTACCCCATATCAAAACAACAAACAAACAAAAACCCCCAAATAGCTTTTTCCACTGTGTTGTTGGCAGAGGGTTAAAAGTCTAGATTTTAGAGTGCCAAAACATAAAACACAAAATTCTTAGGTTAAAGACCTAAATTAATTAGTCCGCAAATAAACATTTCTAAAGAATTGAATTCTAAAATGTATTATCTTCAAGGTCTTACCATGTTTTGCTTTAGCCAGTTTTTTGTCTCTCTAGGGAGACTTGGAGTAACATCAGTAGCTATATAGCCCAAGAGGCCTTTACCTTGTAAGGCCTGTATTTATCTGAACATATTGGAATTCTAATGAGTATTTTGTGTAACATACTTTTCAGGAATTCTTAGGATGCCATAGGTTATGATAACAAGACGCACACTATAATATACAGAAAGCATGACAATTCCTAAAGAACTTTTCCTGAGATTTTTTTTTGCAAAGATTTTATTATTTGCATTACCCAACATAACAGCAAAAACTCCAAGGACTCTATGGAAATTACAAAAGACAAAAAAAACCTAGGTTTTGGTTTCATCAGAATACCAGATAGTCTGGACCAGATGACCAATGACTATCACAGTTTTCTTCCTTGACCCTAAGGTCAGATTTAAAATAATGAAGTTTATTTCATATTAATGCATGAATTTAAATACTTTAAATTCCATTAAATAATAACTAAAAATTAGATTGGGTAGACTCACCAATAAATTTTAAAGAACTATCATTAAGTATAATATGAACTCAGATCATTCCAGTCAAAGATCTATCTTGGTAGTAATATTTTTTATTTTAATATTTTTTTCTGTTCTTTTTTTAAAACAGTTTTTTATGATAAGCTCTTACTGTTTTCATGTTTTCAGGTTCATCTTTGAAAACTTTAATCTTTTAAAATACATTAGTATAACCAATAGCCAATCTTTCTAGTAGGAAGCATCACAGCATGGTGCTTAAAAGCAAGAATGACAGATTTGAATGTGTAACTTTTATTTATGTATGAAAAGGGGAATTATTCTAAACATATCTATTTCATTATCCTCATATAAAAAATGAGAACACTGCCAATATCGGCATTCTTTTGAGTTTTAAATGTTAACACATGCAAAAAACTCTGCGACACAGTGCACACTCATCAAATGATAGCTATTATATTAATTACACATAGTTTAGGGAATGTCTACTTCTGCTCCATGTTTTTTCTGCTTATTATTGCTTATAATGCTTTGTTGGTTGATTGGTTTCTGTTTTTCTTGTTTTGTTGGTTTTTTTAGGTGGTTGTTGTTGTCAGTGCTATACTGGTGAAATGATCTACAGTCTGACTTTGAGAGTGTGACCCCGCAGCAGTGCTCGATGTTTCTTCTAACATGCACTTCAGTGGAACCCCTTCCAGCAATTACATATCCTGCATTGCTTGGTGAAACTTTAACAAATTTATATCTCAAACCAGCAGTGTTTGTGCTAATGATTTCCATAAATTACTGTGCTTTGTTGAAGAAAGCATAAAATGAGACAAAGATGTGTCCTTGTCATTTCCCTTGATGCTTGATGTTTTATTCTATTCTATAATTTCTCACAAAAGATGAAGTCTGTAATGTTCTATATTTAAGCCAGATTCTCATTTATCTGCATTTTATCCAACCCCAAAATGTGGCCTTCTTTTCTCCAGATCATATAATGTAAGCTTCTTGGTTACAATGATTGATAAGTGCATCTTCTCCACCCCACCCCCACGCAGCTGAGTATCAATGCAAGTTTACTTCTCTAGTTTAACACTTGCTCTTTATGTTTTAGCCTTTGCGTATTTACTTTCTTAAATTCTCAGCTTTATATTTTTTAAAATGCACACTTATTTTTATCAAGTATTTCAAGATGTATGGTGTGTAAACTATTTTAGAAAAACATATTACAAGTAATAGACATGTTCAGATTTTCCTTTTGGACAATATTTCAGACTCATGTGCAACAGTGATGGGCAAGAGTAAAGATAAGGTGACCAATATGGAAGCTATTGCTATAGTCATAATGAGAGAAAATGATGACTAGGATTGGTTTTCCAATAGCAATAAGTAACTGTGGTCATATTAGAGATACATGTTGGAAGTAGAGTCTATAGGATTCACTGAAAGATTTGATGAAATTATCAAAACTAAAAATGATTTCTAAGAGGTTTCCCTGAAGAACAGGGCAGATGGAAGTGAACTTTAATAGTTAGGTAAAAAAGAGAACATGAATAAAATCTCTAACAGTGAGGCTAGAAACACACTAAAGATTTGCTGAAAAGTTAGACAGTGATGGCAAAACAGAGAATTGAAGCACAGAGAAGGAGGTGATTTATATGTGGTGTCCTCAGTTGATGAAGGTTCCAATAATTAAGATAATGAATATTATAAGAGGTAAAGGTTTGAAGAGAAAACTAACATAAATTCAGCATTAGCCATGGTGAGTTTGAAATGTTTATGAAAAAATCATGTGGATATTTTTTAGATCATTTTTTAAAAATGGGTTTCATTCTCAGGGTAAAGTTTTAAACTAGAGACAGAGATTTTGAAAGTGTATTTACATTAATTATTTAAGGTTTTGAGATATAATATGTGAACATCCTGAAACTTACTGGATACATTTTACAAAGTCAGTAGCACTTAAGGAAATAGTAAATAAAATTATATACCATATTAGTGAGCTTCCAAGCCTCTCCATCACAGTTTGTATTAGTTTTACTTGTAACTTAGCTTTATTCATAAATTCCAGGCTTTACAAATATAAATTAATTTAAAAATACTTGAATTTTAAACTTTGACTGCAAACACTATTCTCCTGTAGCAAATAAACTAAATAAAAGTAAGAGCCATAAAATTCCTTTATTAATCTGTTGTTTAGATGCTGGCATTCAATTTCTTGTATTATATAACTTTTATTTCCAGGTTAAAATCTGTAAACAACGGCAGTACTGTAACTGAACTTTGGCCAAAACACATGAATTTATTTTAATGATCCCCATATTTTCAAATTCTTCACTTGAAGTACAGGGCACTCTCAAGAGAGTAGAATCAATAAACCTTGAAGAATGCATATGGAACATTATTTAAACCAGGAGCTGAGAAGAAGCTAACAGATGCTAAGGAGCACTGAGGGTGAACTGCAGAAATCTGCTAGGGACAACAGGAACATAAATGAAACATGTATCCACAGAATGGTAACTATGGTATAATGAGAGAAGTAAACAAACAAACAAATAAACAAACAACAAGGAAACTAGTTACCTGAGCCCTATATAAGTGCATGTCCACATAACTAGTATATTTATTCATTCATTTAGCAAAATGAATGAGCTTTCTGGCATTGTGCTTTGTTCTAGGGGTACAGAGTTAAATAAGATTTCAGACTGAATACTGATCGTTGTAACATTGTTTGTATTCTCACAGTGGCATTCAGTAGTGCTGGGGGAAGTCATAGGAAGAAGGTTTAATGCAAATCAGTGGGTTAGGAAAGACATCCACTCAACAAGAGTTTAATCCTCCAAAGATATGTTGGAGTTACTTAGAAAATGAAAAAGAAAACCTTCAAAACAGAGAGAAAGGCAAGTGTCAAGGCATGAAGACAAGAAAACAATGAGCATTGTTGAGATTTAGCTTGTCCAGTGTGTCTAATGTAAAAAGATATGAGGGTGGAATGGTATTTTAAAAAGGCTGCAATATAAACAAGTTTGTGCACTCTGCCTGGAAGTTTGCATGTTAACCTGAAGCTGATAGAGAATCCCTGAATTTTTATAAGCAGAATGAAGAGATATACACTTTTTTAATAATAGAGTACAAGATATCATGGATAGGGGCAAAAATCCATATTGGACTTTATAAATGAAACTAGTATTTTAAAAGTGGTAATAAGGAGGCATAGAAAAAATTTGAAGATAGGAAACCAATTATTAAGCATTAAAATACCTGAAGTTCTTTGAAATTTATTCATAAGTACTCTATATGAAGATAGGTTTTCTAAGAAAATGAATAAAGATTATCTATAAAAATAAATTAGATAACAAAAAGTAATTAAATATAAAAATCTGGTGAAGTCCTTGGTTAGTTTATTCAGTGCGTAGCTGTTGGGACGTCTAATGAAATGAACTCTTCAGAAGACTTGTGTATCAAAAACTGCTCCTCTGCTAATTACTTGTAAAAGATATTCTAGGCAATGTTATGTTACTAAAACTAACAGGATTAATACAGATATTCCACAACAGGGTTCTATTCTGCCATTACCCACTATATTAATTACCAGAGTGACTTAGATTGAAATTAAATATTATATTCATTAATTTATTCAATCATTATATTAATACCTATTACTTCAGGATTCAGTGATGTGAGTTACTGAGGTAGAAATCAAGGTAATGGAGAGAAATAATCCAAATAACTAAAACAATCATTTAATTATAGAGAGACCAGACAAACAGAAAGTTACAATAAAGTGCAGTTAACACAATGATACAAATACATATAAATATATAAAGCCATAAAAAGCTTTATGGTAACCTGGTAGGTGGAATAATAATCAGCAAATATTTTCTGGCTGAGGTTAGTGTGCTTACATTGAACCAAATTTATAAAAATATAAATTAAATAAGTAAAGATGCAGCAAGAAGAATATTCAAGTGGAATTTGTTCATATATAATGTAAACAATTGGAAACCATTAGCCTTTTAAAAACAGAGATCATATATGTGTTTTACTATTATCACTCTAGGGACAGTGTGAATAATGTATTTAAAGGTGACAAAGACAAAGTCAAAACATTAGAAAAAGTCCTGTAGGAGTCCAGACTAAGGAGAATATAAAGTTCTACTAAAATTAAAAAAGAGCACAAATACTAGAAAGAAATATTGGTCAAATCTGATAAATGTGAAGGTGATTCAAAATAGCAACAGTGGAAAGTAACTCTATAAGTCTGAAGAATAGGGTTAGGGAAGTAAATGAAAGAGCCAAAAGCAAAAGATGATAATTATGAAAAATTATATAGCAATATAATTGAATTATTTGGTAAAATGAATAAATTGTTAACAAAATAGTAGAACTGAAATTATACCAAAAGAATAGTCATACAAAAATTTTAGAATTTGAATCTGTAATTTTAAAATCTTTCCATAATTTACTCTCTAAGTGTAGACAGTTCCCCTGTGAATTATAACAAACATTTAAATGATAAATTCTGCTAATTTTATATAAGTTTAGAGAATAATAAAGTGGAAACATTTCATAACTCATTTACTGAAACTCACATAACCTTGATACCAAAGTTTGATAAGAATATTGTAAGAAAATTAAATTGCCACTATTACTCATGACACAGATGCAATTATCCTAAACAACATTAGCAACTAAAATCCAAGATGTAGAAAAAGATGTAGTAAACATAATTACTATTCATTTAAAATAATAAATTAGGGAAGAAGGCAAGATGGTGACTGGAGAGGAGGTCCCTAAAGCCTCTCCCAGAAAACACAATTGAACAGCCACACAGGAGCCAAGAAAGAGGGCCCTGAATGACAAAAAGGCTGTTGAGAAATCCACAAATTGCAAGTAAACACCTGAAGGTTGGAGAGAAGGGGGTGAACGGGGGAGAGGGAAGGGAGCAGAAATGGACTGCAACAGGACACAATTGCTGCTGACTATCCAGAGGGGCGCAGTGCATGGGAGGGGAGAGACCATGAGGGAGCTGGGCTTTGGAGCTACATGCTGGGGACAGACTATGGGAACCAGCCTCTGGAACTTTTGAGTGGTAGAAGGGCTGAGCGAGGACTCTGAACTGCAAAGACAACACCCCAGCTCTAGGTCCCCTGGAGACCTACATAGGGCTGCCGTTCCTGTTCCCAGCCCGCTGCAAAGGCAATCCTGCTGTCTCAGGCCAGGCCCACAGCTTTGGATTTATGGAACGTGCCCTTCCTCATGCTCCCCAGGGTTCTGAAAGCAGTGTGAGCCTGTAGACAGCTAGATGCTGAATCAGGGTGGGGAAGAAAGGCAGATTTGAAAGCATTCTCCCGACCCAGCAGAAACAAGCCTCGGACCAGCTTCCCTAGCAAAGGGCAGAAGGCAGAGCCACCGTGGAGTGCCTTTTGTTGGCCTCTCCCCAGGATATATGTGCATAGCCTCCAAACGCAGTAGGAGATCAGAAACAAGAAATAAACAACCTCCCTCTCTCCCAAAACTTGACCCCCAGTGCCACCTAGTGTCTGCCATACAGCAAGACACCACAAAAGCGATAATCTGGGCACTGAACATAAAGTCCTTATGTCAAAGAGGAAGAACCCAGTGGACAGGATGAATTCCTTAAAAACTAAAACAGCTCAGAAAGAACATGACATTTATGAAGAAGACAGCTTCTTAGACCTAGAAGGGTCTGATTTGAGTGACAGAGAATTTAAAGCAGCCATTCTAAAGGCTGTGAGAGAAATAAAATCATACTGGCAGAACACCATAGCTGAGATAAATAACATAAAAAAGGATATGAATAACATAAAAAAGGAACTCCGTGAACAAAAAGAACAATTTAACAAAGAAATTCAAAACATGAGAAAGATTGAGAAGGAAATGAGAGAAATAAATAATACGATAAAAGAAGTGAGAAATGAAATAACTGCCATAGGAAACAGGACCAACCAGATGGAGGAAATAATTAGTGATATTGAAGATCGGAACATGGAAATAGCTGAGAAAAAGGAAGAGAGGGAATATAGAACCAAAAGGATTGAAAGAACTCTGCAAGAAATATCCGACTCAATGAGACAAAACAACATCAAGATAATAGGAATAGAAGAGGAGGCAGAGCATTCTATATTCAAACAAATAGTAGATGAGAACTTTCCAAACCTATCGAAAGAGCTGGAACCCCACCCAAGTTCAAGAAGAAAACAGGACCCCTAACAGATCTTCTTCAAGACAGATGGTACTAAAGATGTCCAAAACTAAAGACAAAGAGACAATTCTCAAGGAAGCCAGGGGAAAAAGAAATATAACTTTTAGAGGAAAACCCATCAGGCTGGCATCAGATTTCTCACCAGAAACTCTGCAAACCAGAAGAGAATGTAATTCAATATTCAAAAATTTAAAAGAGGTTGGCAGAAAAACAGATACCTAAACCAATGGAATAGAACTGAAAACCCAGAAATAAATCCACAAATTTATGGACAAATGATTTTTGATAAAGGAGTAAAAAATATGCAATGGGGAAAAGACAGCCTCTTTAGTGGGTAGTGCTGGGAAAACTGGAAAAACATGCAAAAGGATGAACCTGAGCTGTGAACTCTCTCTATATACAAAAATTAACTCAAAATGGGTTAAAGACCTTCATCTATGACCTGAAACAATAAACTGTATAGAAGAAAACATAGGTACTAAACTTATAGACCTAGGACTCAAGGAAGACTTTATGAACCTGACCTCAAAGGCAAGGGAAATAAAAGCAAAAATAAATGAATGGGACTATATTCAACTATAAAGCATCTGCACAGCAAAAAATACCATCAACAAATCAAAGGGACAGCCAATTGAATGGGAGAAAATATTTGCAAATAACGCATCAGATAAGGGTCTAATATCTAAAATATATAAAGAACTAATACGACTTAACAATAATAAAACAAACAACCCAATTAAAAAGTGGGCAGAAGAACTAAACAGACACTTCTCCCATGAAGAAATACAAATGGCCAGCAGACACATGAAAACATGCTCATCCTCATTAGCTATCAGGGAAATGCAAATCAAAACCACAATGAGATACCACCTCATACATGTTAGAATGGCTGTTATCAACAAGACTGGAAAGGGTGTGGAGAAAAAAGAACTCTCTCACAGTGCTGGTGGGGGTGCAAACTAATACAATCACTATGGAAGATGGTGTGAGGTTCCTCAGAAAACTGGGTATGAAGTTACCATATGACCCAGCAATCCCACTTCTGGGAATGTACCCCAAAAGACTTGAAAACCTTTATCTGCAAAGACCTATGTACCCCAATGTTCATTGCAGTGCTGTTCACAGTGGCCAAAATATGGAAACAACCAAAGTGCCCTGCAACAGATGACTGGATAAAGAAGCTGTGGTACATATACACAAGGGAATATTACTCAGCTCTAAGAGAAAAGATGAAATATTGCCATCTGCAACAAAATGGATAGACCTAGAGATCATCATGCTAAGCAAACTAAGCCAGACAGAAAAAACAAAAATGGTATGACTTTACTAATATTAGGATAATAAAACTGAAAGCAACAAAGAAAAAATGAACAAACAAACAAAAAACCCATGGACACAATCAATAGTTTAATGTTTATTTGGGGACAAGTGGGGAGGGGATGGGAGAAGGGGGAAGGGATGGGAGAGGTGGGAGGGGGAGCCAAATATATGGAGATGGAAAGAGAACTCACACTAGGTGGTGAACTTAATATACAACAAGTTGACAATACACTGTGGAATTGTACACCTGGAACTTATGTAATTCTTGTTGACAATAAAAAAAAAAAAAAAAGAAAAAAGTTATTAACAATGTGGTAAGAAAAATGAGCAGGAGCAAGCAGTCCCATGTGCTACTTGAAGAAATATAAATTGTTAAATTTTTTTTAATTATTTGGCATTATTTACCAAAGTTGAACATCTAAATACTCTGTGAAATAGCAAGTCCACTTCTAGGTATATGTCCAGCTGACATTCACACGTATTTGCTTCAAGAGTCTTACAGCTGAATAGTCATGGCAACTCTATGTTATAGGCCAGAAATTGAAAATAATACAAGTATCCACCAAGAATAGATTACATAGATTGCTGTAAGTGGATACAATGAAATACAATGCAGCAATGAAAAAGAATAATTGATATTTATAGTTAATGAACAAAAGGAGGACATAAAATAATACATGCTGAATGATTACATTTATATCAGCTCCAAAAAAGAAGCCAAATACAATTATAGTTTTTAGTGTGCATACTTAAGTGTGCACACAAATTATTGCTATAAAAATAGAAAAATATTTATTTCTGGAGAAGGAGAGAAAGAATATAGAAATTGAGAGTAATAATGAAGTGTCTTTGGGGAAGGTAACAATATTCTATACCTTAATCTGGGTTCTGGTTATGTTAATGAATTCATTTTTCACTTTTTTTAAATTCACTGAGCTGTATATTTTTGTTCTATGTATTTTCTCTGTGCTGTGTTCCATAATGGAAAATGTTAAAAGCTATTGTTGAAAGATATATTCTTGTTGGTTTAATTCTATTGTTTTCAAATAGTTTAATTTTGTTTGCAATGACCCTAAGTGTGGTGTTAAATTGAGTATCTTGACTGCTTAGAAATTTATTTTCTAAAAATAAGAAGAGTGGTTTTGATAGTTACTTGTAGGTTTTATTATGAATAGTAAAATGTTAGTGAAAGGACCTGGAATAGCAAGTTTTTCTTATGTGTTAAATCCATTCTTCTCTCAATTTATTTTCTCTTCTAAGTTAATTATGTCATTTGAAACAAATTTGGAGTAATTATTATTCTCTTTGCCTCACTCTTTCTTTTGCTTTTTTTTTTTTTTTTTTTGCTTTTTGGTATGTGGGTAGCTCCCTGACTGGGAATCGAACCCAGGCCGCAGCGCCGACAGCACCAGCGCCGAAGCCTTAAGCCACTACACCATCAAGGAACTCCCACTCTTTCTTTTTCTATTTCTTCCCCTCCCCCTCTCCTTCAATAATAAAAAAGCATGCCAATTTATTATCAAAATATCTAAATTCTCCTTTAACCTCTCTATTCTTTCTGCCACAATAACTTTGAAAATTTCGTGAATAATAAGATGAGGTGCTGGGAAATAGCATCATACTGAAGCAAAATTGCTGATAAAAAAGCTGTAGCATTTAATAGGAGTGTTTTCAGCATTGGAAAATCCTTTAAGTAAATGGATGAATCAAGTGGTGTTCAATGATATATTTAGGATCAGAAACATACTATGTGGAGTATTTATTAAATTTAATTATGGATACAGTTTATTTTGTATAATTATTTGATAATCAGGAGAGGTTGTCCAGATATTTGATAGGATATATAAGGATAGGATATATGTGATAGCACATTCAGCTTTAGAGTTAAAGATAACTGAACTGCATATATTTGAAAGTTATTTATATAAAGAGAGCTATTAAAACATATTTTTGTAAATTAGGTCAACTGTATACAACAAATAGAATTTTTTAAAAAAATAATAGGTTTAAGAATAAAGCCTATGGCATACCAGTTTAAAAAATTAGCCACTGAAATAAGCATCAACAAAGAAGATTATGAAGAAACAATTTTTACACTAATTGTAAGCTATTATGTTAGCCTGTTACGGCTTCACATTTACTGGTAAAAGACATGAGACTCTGGCACAGGGGAAAAATGACTTTATTATTCACAATACAGCCAGTAGCACGAGCTCCATATTTTTGCCATTTTCCCTGACATACTATAATAAAATAGGCAATACTGTAGTAAAAGAAATAGATAAGTGATAGTTAGGTACTCGTGTCAGTGCACTAACTGTACAGGAGAAAGCTGTTGGAGTGGTGATAGTATTCCATATCATCAGTATTATTGGTATTTACATACTGTGTTTTCTTTAGTGAAAGTCAAAGAATTATACTTTTATGATTGGTGAATTATGTTCTATGTATATGTTGTCAGTGTAATTGTGTCCCCCCACACACAAAAAAATTTTTTTAAGTCCTAACCCCTAGTACCTGTGAATGTGATATTATTTGGCAATAGGGTCTTTGTTTGCAGATGTAATCAAGTCAAGATAAAGTCATACTGAATTAGGGTATGCCCTAAATTCGATGACTGATGTCCTTATATAAAGGCATAGGATACAGAAACACTCAGAGAGGGTGCCATGTGATAAGAGAGGCAAAGACTGGAGTGATATGTCTGTAAACCACAAAGTGCCAGAGATGGCTAGCAATTACTAGAAGCTAGAAGAGAAACATGAAACAAATTCATCCTCAGAAACTTCAGAAGGAACCATTCTTGTTGACATCTTGATTTTGAACTTCTAGCCTCCAGAACTTACCCAGATTTTAGTAATTTGTTACAACATTCCTAGAAAAATGATATAGTATATTTTATCTCAGTAAAGCTGACTGTTGAAAAATTGTATGAGATCATATTGTGAATAATACTTGTAATATGGAAACAGCATAGTGAAGCATCATGTTACTCACTAGTAAAGAACAGATTAGATAATAATTATTAAAGAAAAAGTTAGGTGGCACATGATGATCTTTAACTGATTTTAAAGTTGTTTTATAGAAAATCAGTGTATTTTTAATTTCTAGGTTGTATATTAGTTAGCATAGCCAATGGACATAGTAAGTTGGCTGCAATTGTGCAACAATATCTGTTCTCCTAATAACACTGGGTGGGTGAAAATGTTGGCAATGACCCAGCTTGATGCATGCTCTGCCATATTCAACAGTTTGATTCTTGCATTTCCCATGGAGAAGCACAGAAGAGTACAGGTGGGATAGGTTTATGAGCAAAGGCTGGAATAAGAGCCAATCACTTTCACACATATTTTGTTGGTTCAAACACGATCACATGACAATAACTAACTGCCAATGAACCTAGTAAATTTATTTGGGTGTGTTCTAGCCCTTGGAGAAATATTGCTTCCATCTGAAATGAAGAAAAAATTGAATGTTCTCAGCTACAAAATTTCTGTGAAAAATTCATTACTACCATAGCACTTTACACCAGGCTGTATTAGTAGCATTATAATAAATCTTCACATAACCACTCACTCTCCCACCCTAAACCAATGTAAAGTTCTTAAAATGTAAGCCTCTTCATGTTGTTCCTTGGCTCAGTACTTTTTGATAGATATTTAGGGTTGATTTAAGTAAAAGTAGTTAATAGCTCCTAGAAATTCTAGCATGATCTGAGCTCTTCTTATATTGGCAAACTTATCTAGTTCCAGTCCTTCACTTATATTTTTTTTTTCTCAAGCCATTTTGAACTTATTACAATACCTAAAACTCATCATGGTTGCTTCCTTCTGTACCTAAATCCATCATGCTTTCTCTCAACTCTGTGTTCACATGTCTGAAATAGTTATCTTCCAAGTTCAGTCTACCTTGTTAAACTTTTCTTATCATATAGATCTACTCTTAAAAGTCATTTCCTTAAGGTATCTTTTTCATTGATTTGTATACCGCAGAGCAAAGTTACATTTCCTGGGCTACAAAATCCTGTACATGCATCCTTTAGAGCACATGCATATAAGTCTTTAAATACTTATAATTCTTTTTTATCTTGCCTCCCAGTAAACATTTTAAAAGCAGAGGTTGTGGCAGTTTTGTTCACCACTGCCTGTATCAGTGACCATCACATAGTACATTGTTAAAAGGGTAATTCGCATGGCTTACTCTCGTGAAGGAGTGTCTAGTTGCATGTGTTCTACAATGAACATTTAGTAGAATTAAGAGAAACATAGTAAGGCAACCAAATAATTGTTCCTTTGTTTTTTTTAAATAGTGGAATCCATGAAGGATCATACCATTGGTAATTGCACACAAAAGCACACACTTAACCCTGCCTCCCTTTATAATCAACCATATGACAAAACTGTTAAATGAAAATGACAGGGACCTATTATTTGGTAAAAAGAAAGATAAATTTCTAAGATGCTATTAACACTTCAATTTTTTTAAACTTTTATTCTCACATAAAGTTTGCATTAAGAAACAAAAATGTTTCCCAGTCACAGTTGGTTTCATATTTAAACACACTTGAAACATCTATAAACCCCTACCCCTCACCAAAATGCAATAGTATGTGGTTATGAATCATAAAATAAATATAATGAAACAACAAAAATTAACTCAATGTATTAAATTGCAAAATGTTTTATTTAAATAATATTTATGTTCCAAATGTGCATAAATATGACATAATACATAAAGCAGAATATTTATTAATTTATTAAATATTGTTCTCAGTACTTATTACTTATAAATCACAAAAAAGTCCAGAATTTGCATTAGTATATAATTCATATCACTGTAAAATTTGGGGGATAATTATTACAATGTGAGAGCCATCAAAGCCTGAGATGTTAATTAAATAATGGTTTTAAATAAGCAAGCAGCAAAAGAGGTAAGAATGAAAAAACATAAAAGAGTGAATTCCTGAAATTCAAGAGAGAAGAGATATTTGAAGAACAAATGACTGGTAGTTTTACTAGGTTAACTCATTTTCACAAGTTTTACAAGATTGACTAAATAAAGCTTAGTGAGTTTCACCTGGGTAGGAAAAAAATGCACGTATTGAAGACTTTTACCGGAGTAGTTTAAGCAGTGTAGTTTAAAGAAGTCTCATTGGAGTATACCATAACAATTAAAATAAAGAAATAGACTCTCAACCATTATTTAAGTCCCTTGGTTCTAAAAGTAATAAGAAATATAAAGTATTAAGTAGATGGGATAAGAGATTCCACGTAAATTTTGTTTAATGTAAGAGATCGAATTTATATATATATATATATATATATATATATATACACACACACACACACTCACACACACACACATACATTTGGGAAAGGCACAGAGAAATGTGAGGAGATAAACACTAAAAATGTGAATAACCAATAATGCAAAGATCAAGAGAAGATACAAATTTAGCATATTAAAATGAATATGCACGTAATCACTTAATTTTCTTCTTTGAGAGGGAAAGAAATGACTTGAGAGTGACTGATAAGAAGATTTAGAAGCATAGGAAAATGGAGTTGAGGTTTAGAACATATCATATTCCCAAACTAGAATGATTATTTTCATATCTTTAAAATATAAACCCATGAAGGCAGGACTATTTTTCACCTATTGAACTAATTGCTATATTCCTGGTGTTTGAAATAACACTGACCTCTTATAACTCATTAAAAGGTGAATATTACATAAATATAATCTTTACAAAAATTCAATACTTTATTGAATATCACTGAATTCTGCTCCTGGTTAAGAAGGATAGAAGTAGTCCTTCACTCCTACTATGGTACAAACAAATAAATAAATAAATCCAGAAAAAAAATTATAAATACCTATGCACTCACAATGAAAAGTACATGGAAGAGATATTAGAGGAACCAGAGAAAGAAGATATTTGAGGAGTAAGCCACACCAGCTTCTGGAGACAAATGGCAGTTATTGGTTAGGCAGAGATTTGATGAAGGAAAGGCTAGACAAGCTATTAGTGAGAGTGAGGTAAATCAACATAGAAATAAATCTAAATTACACCCAAACAAAACAGTAACATAACTAATATAGCAATACCCTGCTCCCTTCAACTTCACTGAGAAAAAAAATAGTAAGAGCAAGAGTAAATTACTCATACAGGGCACAGATCTGCCAGCGGTTCTCAACTTGTGGGTCGCGACCCCTTGGAACTGTATGTATTAAAGGGTGGCAGCATTAGGAAGGTTGAGAACCACTCTTGAATCTGGAGACTTTGGGCAGCTGAATCCAAGGACGAAATCTAAGTCAATTCCCCCTTGACTCAAACACTGATAAAAATAAAAGAAATTGAACACCTGGATTGTTGCATAAAATTCAAGTTGAGCTAACTAGTGAAAAACTCAATTTCATTAAAGCCCCATTTAAAATCAACTCAAAACAATACAATCTGTGTGACTATTCACTCAATTAGTTGATGCACATGGGAAAGAGTTTTTACTCCATGCCACAAACAATATAGAATATTGAATTTTTAAATTCTACTTTTCTTTTATAAAAAAATGTCTCATATTAAATGTTTTAAATGAGCTATCCAAAGAAGTAAATTAATAAGACACATCTTTTAAAAGAATAAAAGCAACACATTTGCCAATATATATTATTGGTAAATAATAGTCCAACATCTAGATTAAAAACAAAATTTTTTATCCAATCCATAATAGGAAAAGATGCCAGAGTGAATAACTAGATAAACAATCTCTACACCTGCAAATATATCTGAAAATCAAATGGCTTGCTCAACATCAAAATGGCCACTATAAAAGGAAGAGTAAATAAAGTTTAATAAAAATTATTTAATAAGGAATATATGTGTGTGTGTGTGTGTGTGTGTGTGTGTATGATGCTAAACTAGAACAGATTTTTCCAGGACCTTGACACAATACTGAATTGTTAACACATGGATTATTCAAATTTCCGATAGTAATAAAATTTGGGGTTACATTAAGCATGATTAAGTAAAAAAAATTGACAACTAGAACACTAAATATCATAATGCTGAAAACCAAAATAAAAATAATTAAAATAGCTAAGTAAACATGTTATATATATATATCTTTATATTTATGAATGATATTTTATCATATGTAATTGCATTACATAATGTGCATTATACATTAGCATATATTCTATCATCTATAAATATTTGTTTTTAAATTTTTTTTAGTTATAGTTAATACAATATTATATTAGTTTCAGGTGATCAACAAAGTAAATAGACATTTATATATCTTACAAAGTGATCACTCCAACAAGTCTAACACTGATCTTGCACCATGTATAGTTGTTAGAATATTATTGACTATATTCTCTATGCTGTTCTTTACATCCTCATGACTAACTAACTATATAACTGACAATTGTACTTCTTAATCCCTGTTTGACCCATCTTCCAAACCTTTCTCCCATCTGGTGATCATCTGTTTGTTCTCTGTATTTAGGAATTTGCATCTGTTTTGTTGTTTATTTATCTATTTTTGATTCCAGATATAAGTGAAATCATAAATTTGTCTTGTATTAATCGTGTATACTATAAAGAGTAGATAGGACCTTCTAGGTCCATTCATGTTGTCTGTAATTCTTTATTTAATAGAACTATACATATTTTAAAAATAAAAACAAAGTAAAAATATTACAAGAAATACAAAAGTTGAGAGAAATTAAGCCAGCAGAAATCACTAATATAAATGCTATATTAAAAAGTACCATTTAAAAGACTTTTTAACAAAGATCCAAAGTTAATTTAATGGCAAAATTATAAACTTTTAAACAAATAATGCTAAAAATTTAGGTATCTCTAGGAAAATAAAAACCTTAATTCTTACCAAACACCACACATTAAAAAGTACTACTCAATAGATAATAGATTTAAAGGTAAAAGCTGAAACAATAGAAAGTACAGAAGAAAATTTACTTGGATTATTTTTATCTTATTTTCACAAATGTGTAGGTAGTTTACTCAGAAAAAAATTATTATTTGTTAAAAATAATAAATGAAGTTTATCAATATTAAAAATGTCTTCATCAAAAGACCCTGTTAAAAATAAAATGAAAAAAGTAAGCCACTTGCTGTGAGAAAATATTAACAATGAATATATTTGACAAGTGACTTTCATCAAGAATATATAGAGAGAGGGAGTTCCCTGATGGTGTAGTGGCTAGGCTTTGGCACTCTCAATGCTACAGCCTGGGTTCAATTCCCAGCCAGAGAACTACCAAAAGAAAAAGAAAAAAAGAATATATATAGAATTTTGCATCTACCTAATAAAAATACAAATAACCTAACTTGTGATGAAAAAGGATGAAAACATCCTGAAACATGGTGGCTTAAGGTAATTATTTTATTCATTTTCTTAACTCTGAGGGTTGACTTCAATACTATGGGCCATTCTTCTGTCGGTGTGATATATCAGGGGCTGTAGTCAACCTACTCCTTGATTGGGCTAGAATGAAAAAGATAGCTCATGCTCAAGTCTGGCCCTCAGTGCTCCTCCAGGTGACTATCCTCTCCAGGTGGTATCTTATCCACCTTCCTGGCCTCTCTTTCCAGTAGGATAATTGGCCTTCATGCATAGCATCTGGCATGCTAAAAGACCAAAACAGAAATTTCCAAACATTTTTAGGTTTAGGGGTTTAGGTCTGAAAATGGTACAAGACTACTTCTACCACATTGAATGGATTAAGATGTGTCACCAGGTGAATTGAAATATATAGTGTGAGAGAGCCCTACCCAAGTCGTGAAAACAAGCAAAGGTGTTTCATTAGGAACCATTTTTTCGGACTTAGATGTCAAACAAACCAATTCAAAAATATATGGGAAAATACTTGAGCAGGTTCTTCACAAAAGAATGCATAAGGTGGCCATTATGCATATAAAATTTGGTCAACATCATTAATTACAAACTAAAACCACCATGAAACATCATTCACACCCACTAAAATGTCTAAAACTACCAATAATTTGTAAGGATATGGAGAAATTGGAAACCTAATATATAGCTGATGGGAGTTTAAAATAGTAAAAACATGTCGGAAAGCAATTTGGCAGCTTCCTATAATAAAGTTCTACATATACCTACTTTGTGACCTAATAATTACACACTCAGATATTTATCCATGAGAGGTGAACATGTGTCAATGAACAGACTTGTAGAACACACTTAAAGAACTTTTATTTCTAGTAGCCAAACCTAGAACCATTAAAATGTCTATTAAGAGGTGAATGTATAAACAAACTATGGAAAACAACTCAGCAATAAAAAAGAACAACCCATAACACACAAGAACATGGCTGAATTTCAAGTTGTATTGAACAAAAGAAGCCAAACACAAATAAAAAAATTCCATATACTTTAATTCACAGGAAATTGTAGAATAGCAAAGTGAAACTAAGATTATAAAAAAATATGTTAATGATTGGTGAAAAAGGAGTGATAGATTGACAGCATATGGGTACAATAGAACTTTATGAGGTGATTGGGGCATTGGTTATATTTTTCTTTTCATTTCAAATCTTTATTAGGATGAAATATATATATATGGTACAGAACTTGTAAACTATTTGCTTTAAATCTGTCTAGTTTATTTTATATATTTTATCATATAAAAAGCATTGCTTTAAAATTTCATGGACTCAGTAGTCTATTTAATAATCATTAAAATAGAATATGTTGAATATCTTAAACTGTTTTCTTTGCAAGCATAACTATTTTTAGATCATTTATTTTAATTCTGGTTAAGTTTTTTGTGTATGTCTTAGTGAGGCAGATATGAAAGCTGAAATCCTGTCACATAGTTTTTGAAGATAAAATTATAATAGTCTCAAGAATAACTTAGAAAAGCATATTTTCTATTTTTTGTATAAAATAGCTAAATATACTTCTCAAAAACTTGAAAAAATAAATGATAGCAGTAGAGGATATATTAATCTTGTGTTAACTTATAACTGAAAATGAAAATACAGAAATTTATATAGTAATACCATGTACAGAATAGTGGTCTTGCAAGTATCTTCATACCTCTCAAATACATTCTAGGAAATTTTGAAAAGCTTGCATACATTGTTTGTACCTATGATAATTCTTAAATTAATAGGTTAATAAAAATGTGACTGGCCAAAATACAATTTCACTTTTAAAATCATTGCAAAGTATATGGTAGAGTGCCTGAGTAATCTTGTGTGTTGCCATCCAACTTGTAGGGGGAAAGAATAATGCTAAGCAACATATGTGAATAATATATAATTATATACTAAAAATTACAAATGAATCACAGTCTCCAAAAATAGAAACAAAAACCTACATCTCTTTTAAAGATTTGTTTGTGTAATTTACTCATTATCTTATATACACATATGAAGCTTTAGTTTATATGTCCAGATACCTCTATCCACCTTTTTGAGTTAAAATCTCAGCATCAATGTTAAGACCTTCCTAAAAATCTCCCTTTTGGGTTTTCATAAAAATAAACCTTTAAAGCTTTGGATTGGATAAATATTAGTAATAGCTATATGTCCTTAAGGAAAGAGATTTTACTTCTGTTTAACAGAAAATTGGGAAATCTCAGTTCTAGATTTGCTTTTTCTTTATGTTTTTACCTAGAGATTTTTATTGTTCTAATACTGAGAGAAAGCTTTTAAGAGCACTAAATACATGGTAAATTAATAGAAGCCTCAATTGGAATTTTTAAAAATACAAATGCTTTAAATTTCATTAAGTAATTTATTCCACATTCCTACTGAGGCACACTTGTTTGGCTGTCTGAGTATACACACACACACACACACACACACACACACACACACACACATGGCATAATGATTATTATTTAAATAATTTTCAAATAGTGTATTCTGTAGCCTTCCAATAACAAAAACATTAAAAACATTAAATTTAATTTTTGGAGTCTTCACCAATCTTATCCAATGATAGGAGATTCCACAGATGTGAAAAATGCTGTGTCCAAATTAACAACTTGTAACATGTATGGCCAATGTCTTTTGACTCGGATAATGAAAAGTGAATTTTAAAATATTTTCATTATGTCAATAGTAAATTAGTAAAACTGAATTATCAACTTAAAAACAAAATTGAAAGATATACTCAATTGTGTATGCTCTAATGAGTAGATAAGAATGATTAGAATTATATAACTCTCTAAAATTAGAATGCCCAATATTAGCTTTATGATTTGTTATCCTAGTGAGAACCTATTTATTTTATAGTTGTTTTTTCTATTGGGTGCATTTACCCACATTGATTAACATTGTCTTAAATGTACCTGTCTCAGTCTTCAATTCCTTCTAACTTTGTTGCTATTTAAAATTTTAAGGATTTAAATAGAAAAGGCTTAAAATTTCTTTCATACAAAATACTTAGGAAGGTTTAGTTAAACAGGAAAACTTAATATTCCGTAAGGCTATCTTGCCAACTTTCCCCACAATACACACATTGTATAACTTTACCAATGTTAATTTGCATCTCACACATCTCAATTACTTTATTCCTATTGGAAAGAATGAAACCCTAGGATCTAATAACTCAGTGAGTCTTAACTCATTTTATTTTCCCCTAGGTCGCATTAATAGAAACATTAGTTTATACTGACAATAAAAATAAAAAACAAAAATAAAATATGATCACTTTTAATGGGATTTATATATTCTAATGATACCTGGATGATGTAGATGTCATGAAGAAAAACTCTCTGCATCATTACAGACAAAAACAGGTGATGGACTGAAATTTGTAAAATGAAACTATCTGGCCAGAAATATTATTAGATAACTGCAGATATTGGGAGAGAACAATCTTATTGGAATCTAGAATGTGGTCTGAGATTTACAGGCATGTCCTGGAGGGTGTTTGATGAGACTGGCAAGACTATCCAGAGAGATGAGCAGCTGAGAATTTAAATTTAGGATGAAATATTGTGCAATGAAAATCTCTTCTTGGTTACCATAGAGTAATATAATGAGAAACTGATGTTCTCTGGGAAAGTGCCAACTCAGCTCTCCTCGTTCCCCACCTTACTTTCCTCACCCGGTGAGTCTGATGAAGTTAGAGTGTTATGGAGGGAACTAAAAGCAAACAGTAGTCCATTTAGTATTTTATTTATGGTGGGTAAACAAAGAACATCTAGTCTAAAAGTTATTAATACCCTACTCTGTCTGAAGTAACAGATAGGGCTTCACACAGGAAGCAAAGCAAACTTGTGAATACCCCAGTAAATAATAAGGGGAAGTACTTGAATATCAATCTTTTAGCTTCAGTTCATATACAAGTATAAACTTCATGCATAAAGCCAGAAAAATGATGAATTGCCCCAGAAAGGGGAGATTTTCTATTGTATCTTGGCTTCACCAAAACTAACAACAAAAAAAACAGCAAAAGCTTGAAATTCTCTCCTCTTTGTGGTTTCATATACCATCTGAAAATTTGTGGAAATAGAGTGTTGACTTAGTCTTGAAACAGCAATAATCATTATCATAATGTTTTACACCTCATCTAGACCCCAAATTTCTCTTTCAATTTAGGAAATCCACACATGGCAAATTTTACTGGGAATATCTTACTTTGGGATACCTGACATGAATAAAGACAGATTTTAGTTTTTTTGCTCAGCAAAGCCAACACCATGCATTTCATTTAAAAATAAAATTGTGTTTTCTCTTCTATTTAAACTACAATTTCCACTTCTTTGTTGACTTCTCGGATAAGATGAATTCTAAGCCCTGATTTGCAGAATCAAGGGGTCTGAAATAAGAGAGATAACATATATATTGCTTAGCAAAAAGAAGCATATTTCTGAAAGAAAGAACCCAGAATCTGTGAGACTGGACAGTGTGTTCAGTGAAGCATAGTTGATGATCCCAGCAGGCTTGTGGCTGTGGTGCTCATTTAAAAACGTGAAAAAGATGGGTCAGCTACTGACAAACAGAACTACAAAACTTCTGAACCAAGTAAACAAGAAGTTTATATGCATTTGCAGCTATAATGAAAAAAATAGAAAAAGTTAGAGAGGCTAATAGGAGGAAAATTATTTCTGAAGTCAGAACACAATACTGTGCTAAATTACCTTTTTTGGTTGCTGCGTAATGAATTTTAAATCAATAGTTCTAGTGTACATTTATATATAAGATTTTCAGTAAATGTATTTTACTTTTTAACATTGTGGATAAAGCTATTGTAGCAGAAAATTGCAAATGATTCAGAAATGGAAAAGAACAGATGAGAAATTCTAAAAACCTGACAAAAATAGGGTATGAGGGTTTTGGTAGAAAAGTATCAAAATAACTTTTGTGAAGTGAAACATTAATTTTGCAGAATGTATATCATTTATGCTTGTAATATTTGAAAATACATCTTTCTAAATCTTTTACTTTTTGATCAAACACGATGCTGCCATGCATACCATTTTCTCTAGGTAAAATGCAAATTCTGAAGACGTATGACCCTTCTCAAGATTTTTACTTATATCCTCCACAAAGAGACTTGCTCTGCCACAAAAGCATTTGTCTCATTACTTTTCCTAACACCTCTACAGATTTCTTTTTATTCTTCTCTTCCTTTCCAAATACTTATACTACTAAATGCCTTTCAACCAAAATTGAACAATGGGATTTAAGAAAGAGAGAGCTAAATCTTTATTGCCTGTCAAGCGACTGTTAAGTTTCAGAGTTGGTTATTCAGCTATTTCTTTATAAGCTGTCATGTGTGTGTCCTGTGGGGGTAGGGCATGTGTATGTGTGTGCATATACATTTGTGTGTTTGGTGTATGGTTATGTCTATATGATGCTAAACTCACTATGATGTACAGAGGAAATCTGCCAAATGAATTTGTCATATAATATTTAGAGACCAAATTTTTGTCTCTTGTTAAAATCATGTTAATCAGTCAGATCAATTTTTTTCTCTGTGATCAATTGGCCTACTGAGGCTGTTAAATTTATTCAAAAGACTCTGTTCTTCTATCTCAAAGATGTGATTAATTAGTAATTTTTCTTCCATAGAACATCCCTAGCTTCCTTTGTCTAGAATCATTATACTTCACAAACATCCACATTTAATTTCCTTCAGTCTATTTATCTTAGAATCTAAGGCTTCAAAGTTGATAGATTCCTTCATGGTTTAACCAGTAAGAACATGTGTATGGGGCCATGCTCAAGCCGATCCTTCTGTCTCTAGCCATATCTTTGTACATTGGGAATAAAACCTGTAGTTCACTTAAAAATAATATTGTCATATGGCCACACCTTCAGACAATTTCCTAAATGCCAGCTAGATGTATCAAAATAGAGTGTGTACCCATCCAAATTTGGATTCTCTTAAATATGCATAACTTTGTGCATATTCAATACAATGCAAATGTTTGCCAATGTTGAGAATTTGAATTCAAAATGCATATGAAACCCACAAAAGTTTTCTATCAAAAAAAAGAAATCAAGGTCACCATTTAAATAAAAGATTAGAGCATATGACAAAGAGAGAGATTCACATGGATGAAAAAAAATGTGTATGAAGAGAAGAGAATGGAAAAAGTACAGGGGAAAGTTAGAAAGCCTTTTGCTTAAGATGTAATATATGGAATACTTTATATGTAATCAACATTGTAGAAACCGTGAGCTCTATAGAAATAATAGATATAAGCTGCAGGCAATGCAATAACATTTGAGAAAACATTTGAGAAAAAAGTCAATTTAACAACCAATTACAAGACTGAAAGCTAAGGGCTGATTTGTGTGTCAAAAATGTAGAAAAAAAGTTTTGGGAATGGGATCAGTGAATGTTGGTATGGCAGGAGAAAGTTTATGGAGAATGTGGAAATCCAGATCAATGTACTTGTAGAAGAGGTACATTTTGACTAGGTTAAGGAGAAATAAGATGGAGTTCTAAGTGAGGGAACAAATAAGAGTAGTAAGCATACATATTTATTTTCTATGGCTGCTATAACAAATTAGCACAAAATAGTTTAAAACATCATTCTTCTCATGTCCTGGAGACTAAAATTAGTATTGCTGGCCAAAACACATTAGTGGGGCATCTTTTCCCCTGGCGTCTTAAGGGAAATTCCATTTGTTCCTTTTGCAGCTTTCAGTGCTACTGGCATCCATGGTTTGTGGACAAATTACTATAATCTCTGCCAACAAGGTCACTTCGACTTCTCTTCTGTTTGTGTTCAATCTCCCTTTTTCCCTTCTCTTATATGGACAATCCTGGTTCCATTTAAGGCCCACCCAAATAATCCTGGATAACCTCTCCATTCCAGGATCCTTTTTCTATGTAAGATAACATTTGGAGCTTCCAGGGTTTGAAAATAAAATCCCCAGAACTAGTGGACCATTATTTACTCTATCCCAGCATGACAACTCTGTGAGAGAGCAATGAGACTGAACTAAATTGGCAACTGAAGGAGGTTTATTGAGGAAAGGGCAGCTGTTAAAATAGATCAGAAACTGGGATTACTTTACAAATGGCCTTGAAATCCAAAGTAAATTATACTTGATAATATATTAATAATAGATGATCTCCCAATCTATTTTGTCCTGAAGATCCCTTTGATAATAGCACATCATTCTACAAATTTCCCCTAGATAGCTTTAATTTCCTAATTTTTAAGTATTATTTTTGAGGGGAACATTTAAATTTACTTATTTAATCCCTCAAATAGCACAGTGAGTAGAATACTAATATATACCCTATTTTACAGAGAAGGCAACTGAGACATAAAGAGAGAAGTAACTTGCCCAATGTCACATAGTTATTATTAATAAATAGAAGAGCAAATATTCAGAAAAGGCATCTTGCTCCAGAGCCCTTGCTTAATAAATTAATACCTTAATACCACAGTAGTAAACTGTCTCCTAATGTATCTAATAGGATTCCTGGCATATAGTACATGCTCAATTAATAATAATTATTTTTTTAAACTTTTGGCTCTCATACATTTATATATTTGCCTTTAGACCTTTTCCCACTTGCATAACCCTTTTAAACACATTTCTATAAATTGTACTCCTTGTTTCTAAAACAGCTGTTTTTAAATACTGACACTTAAGTTCAGTGCCTATCTTAATGTATAATAGTGGAAATGAGGTAAAAAGTTAGGAAAGAAAAATTACTGCACTAAAACTACAAACCATAGATTTAATTTTATAACACTCATAACAGTTAAATATTGATAATGATGATCAAGAATTTAAACATTAAGTTTTAAAAACTACTTGACAACAATCAGGATTAAAGGCAACACACTTACTTTTACTCAATAACTAAATTGATCAAACAATTTGGGAATGGATGCATTTATATGTTTGGGGAAGTTCTAGAAACACTACAAAGGGATTGTGCTGAAACTGTGCATGATGATTGGTAGAAGAGAGGTTTGGGGAAGGGTTAATAGCCATGCCCTCACCAATCATTTGCTAAAGTGATCTAATTTTGAACTGTCTTCATTAACAGTGATTCAAACTTAACATTTATTGTTCCATAACTAATGTTTTGCATTTTTTTACTTGCTTTTTTACAATTATTGATTATTTTTTGTGTACCCCTGAATGGCCCAGCACACACCCCTGGGCATACAGGTTCTACCACTTGGAAACAATGCCTTACACAATTAATAACTTTTTCTAGGCCATTATTTCCTTATTACTATAATTAAAAGAATAAATCTCATTGTTTCCTCCTAAACAATTTTATGATGACACCATTATGTTATCTTTATATAATGATGTGCAAAATGTAATTTGAATTTTTTCAATAAATTAATGACAATTCTCTTTAACCTATGTCACTGTATGTAATAAACTCAAAATAATTACAGTTATATAAAGTAATTTTCACTTTCCTTAGGGCACACTATTTGCATACTTAGTATTTGTCTGTATCTGAGTAACCCATATTTTTCAAGATAATTCAAGAAAATTATACTAAATGGAATCTTCACATATAAATAACTTGACCTTTAGGTATTTTATGTCTGAAAGAGTGGATTTTGATACATAAAATGAATTTTATCCACTTGAACATTGCTCCAAAATTTAGTCAAATCAGTTTGGTAATTTTTTTATACTGAAATCTTTTCAATCTAATTATCATTAAATTTAACAAATGTTTATTGCAATTTACTCTATCAAGAACTGTAAAAACTAGAAGACACAAGTTGACTTTTCTCTAATGCAATGATGTGAGAGAAATCTATGCAAGAATGGGCTAGCATCATGGCACTATAGACACAGGTACCTGTATAGCTCTCTGCTTCATTGCACAGGCCTCATTTATGTGGTCCATGTTCATTTATTGCCATATATTCACTCTTAAAGAAAGATGGAGGAAGAGGAGAAGGATGGGGAAGCTTTTCTCTTAGGAATAAAACCTAAAATTTCTTCTCACCAATATCTCTCATATTCCATTGGCCAGCACTTTATGTGGCTGCACTTAGTTACAAGGAAGGTTAAAGAATGTACTCTTCCAGGTGCCATGCTTTAAATTTTATTTTCTACAGGAAAACATGGAGACAGATACTGAGTGAAGACCAGCAGCTTCTCCCACAACAATTATCACATTTTATTGAAGGTGGTATGTTTTGATAATTCTAAGTCTCTGACACTCAGGAGCTGGCCTTTCACTTGATAATTAAATGATTCCAGCAGTTCAGATCCAAACCATTGAGAAAATATTTACTGTTCCACTGAGGTAAAATATGGTCTGTATTAAGTTGGAGAAGAAGGGGTGAAAGTGTCATCTTTTTCTGTGACCTTTCCAGGGACAGATTCTGAGTGATAGTGACATGTATAATAACCTTAAGCTCATTTGGACTCTGATATAAAGTTTTCTTATTTTTTTATAGAATAAAAACAATTAAAAAGAATGACTTACAATCAGATATTTTATTTGAATTTTTCAATTATTTTCTGTTTACCTTTCCAAGTATTCATTGATTTTATTGTACCAGTTGCTTAAATATAAGAAACAAATAAATACTTTTAATACAATGAGGAAACTAAAGAGAAATGTAATACATGTAATTGTCAAGAGCTGTGACACCATGTTGTAGATATTCCAAGAGTCTCCCATATCCAAGACACAGAAAGGCTGGCATATTCCCACCTGAGATGTGATCTTCTCTGTAAATATATGTATACATTTTTGTCCATGAAGATCTAATTAATGTCTATCATGTAATCCAGTTCAAGATCTTCAACGAAAAACCCAATTCTAAAGATTAAAATAGTAATGACAAAAAAAAAAAAAAAAAAAAAAAAAAAAAAAAAAAAAAAAGGAAAAGAAAATCCATCAGCTTCAGCATGCTGGGCCTGGTGATTTGTTAGGGTTTTGTGGCATCTGGCAATACCTCAGGTACAAACCAGAGCTAAAGCTAAAACTGTGGTCTTGTCACTTGTAACAGTAACCAGAGTGATCTTTTAAAAATTGCTGTCTTCTCATGTCACTTTGGAAAAGCTAATGAAGTCCCACTTCCTTGAATAAAAGCCTGTCTTTCTCTGGGCTTCCAAGCGCTGCCATGCCCTTATCTCCTCCTCTGTGTATCTCTTTCTCTAGCTTAGTTAACTACAGCCCTTTGTTTTTCCTGCTATTTCTGAAGCATGCCAACTCCTGGAATTCTGCCTCAGAGCCTTTGCAATTGTCATCTCTGCCTAGAATATTCTCTCTGGTATCTACAGGACTCCTCCACTTCACTATGTCTCCGCTAAAAATGTCACTGTGTCAGAGACATTCCCTGACTAGTATGTTTTAAAAATACATTCCTGACATTCTCTCATTTAGGCTGATTTATTATTTTCCTTCTTGGCACTTGTGCATTTAATTCATTATCATTCTTTTTTGTTGCATAGAGTATAATTCCCACGCAAGGAGACACTTTCTACATTCATGTTCATTGCGGAATCTGTGATGCTAAAAATGTATGTGATGATTTGTGGGCCCTCAATAAATACGTGTTAACTAAAAAAATAAAATAACGTAGTAGAATTCCTGATGGAAAGAAACAGGCAGTAGTTGGACAAATCTCTTGACATTGAAGTCAATCAGTGGATTTGGTAGACTTGTTAAAGAAATGTATGACTTCTACAGTCAAATAACATTTTAACATTTAACTTGGCTCTGTATTAGTCCATAGAAGGCTTCACATGTTAGTTGATCATCTGGCCTAACAGTGACACAGGTAATTCTTCGCATTTGTATTTTTTCAAATATGATGTGAAGCTGAACTAAATCATTTCATTTTATACTGACGAAAGAGAGGTTTGTCTCTAAGACCAATATCTTTACAGGAAAAACAGGTCCGTGTGAATGTCAGAGTCAAACACAGTTGAGGAGGTGCTATGATAAATGGAATACCCCAATTAGAAGAAGTGGCTAGAACCAAAATCAGTGCAAAGAAATATCCTGTGACAATGTTTCACTGATTAGAGAAAAGACCCATTCTCCTGACTATTCATAGCCCAACCTCATTCATTTTGATCTGTAATGCATATTCAAAGTCATGAGATTAAAAAGCCAGTGACAAAGGCTTACTTTTTTTTTTTTAACAACAATGTACCTCCACTGACATAGAGGAAAGGAAAATAGAATGATTGACACAGCAATAAAATTCATAGGAATATCAGTTGCAGTTTCCCTAGGGACAAACTACCAGAAAATTGCAAGATATCATTTCATTAAGAGATCAAAGTAATTCCAAAAGATATCGAAAAACCACACAACCTCTCGATTCATTTATCAAAGTGCCTGCAGCTCCCATTATAAGTCAGGTGAAAAAACAATATTTGCAAAGTAAACTAATCTGTACCTAGAGCATTTTAATAAATAAAAGGTCAAAAGAACACAGTACAGAGCTTTTAGTTCTTGCCAAATTCTGTGAGATTTGATTGCAGAGGAGGAAAAAAAACCATAAAGGAAATAAAAATACAAAGATATGTTGAAGAAAATCTGGTCCTATTCATTTATGTGCATACTCTGAATCCAATTGAATCATAAAATGGTCGCATAATGTAAATAGCAGCAGGTGATTAGTAAACCAAACATAGACTTAAAGTTTACATTTTGATTAATTATGGAAATAATTTAAAAAATAAATGCTTAGGACCAGAAGAGTTGTTTATTTTTCTAAATTACAATGTGAAGTTAAATGAATTTTCAGGTGGAGAAAGAATTATTTTAGAAACAAGCTAATATCTTTATTTCTGTGCCTAATTTTCTTCAAATTGACTTAACCTTTTCACTGCATTGACTTCATTTTTTTCAAAATGTATCAAAAAACCACAAAAAGTAAAAAGCTGATATTTTGACAATTTTATGCATTCAATAACAACATTTTGGGTTGTTTGTATATAAATGGCATTTTTGTTTTAAATTTTTGTTATATGGTAATAAAGTTCCCATTATATTGAATTTTAGCAAAAAATACTCAAAACATACTAATTTGTATCAATTAGATTTAAGTATAGATAAATTAGAATTTAATGACATTGATAAAATAAATTCATGACAAAATATTACACTATGTGGTATATAAAACATCTTTGTTATTGCTAGTACAAGCCATAGGAAAACATTAAAAAGTATTGTAAATGGATGAAACTCCTTGAACCAGTTTCACACTGAAAAGATTTTTTGAGTTAATGGAGTAACGTCAAATGCCACAGTCAACAGATGAAAATATGAGGTCGGACAATTAATTTCATGAACTCATCCTAGAAAACATACTACATACCTCATTGCTAAATATCAGAAGTGCTCTCCTTGAGAAGCTATGCACTTATGTCAGTACCTAGTCCACGCTTCAAGGCAATTTTGGAACTCTTCTGGAATGGTCATCAGAGCTGTCATTATACCTTGCCAAGGTTATGACACCTTACCAATTTGTTTGTTCAGTGGTGCCAACATAAGCACATGGTAACAAGTTCGAGAACCTAATTGTCAGATTCTGGGGACAATGACAGCTCTGATAGTCATTCCAGAAAAAAAGTTCCAAAATTGCTTTGAAGGTTGAAATAGGTGTTAACATCTGTGCATAGCTTCCCTAGGGGAGTACTTTCAAGGTGACCATAGTGATATTTAGCAATGAGGTATGTAGCACTTTTTCTAGGATAATTCCCAAAATTAATTGTAAGAACTTGTATTCTTTCGGATATATTGCAAAGTTGCAGCAAAGGGGTTAATGCATATTTCCTAAAAATTTACTGAATCACATAACAAAAATACTTTTTCTGAAGCAGTTTGCACATTATTGGTTTATTTCTTTTCATTAATAATTAAACTAGTTTCCATGATATAAATTAGAGTTTGGCACTGATATTAACAGTAACTGAAGGAATTACAATAAATTTTTACAGCCTGAGAAACTCCCCCTGTGGCAGCTCATATTCTATATTTATAAGTTACAGAAACCATGAAACAAAAACTAGAGCTCCATGATGGTTAAAAGTAAATAGAGCTTCAAGCTAGTATGTATTTTCCATTTTGTTCTGGATATTCTCATCATGCCAGGCTTCCTATTGTGTGTTAAACTGAATTTGGTACTTGTTGTGACCTTTATTATTACTAGTTTTTAAATTATTGACTTCAGTCAAAGTTACCAAAAGCTTAAATTCTCAATACTCTCCTTTACACCCCCCCAAATCACTCAAATAATATTTTTATATTTCTAAAAACTGCTTGATTCTTTTTAATCATGTCTAATACTACTATCACACCAATTTAAGTCCTTATCATTTTTCCTCTGAACCATTAATGTAGCCCCCGCTAATTATCCTTGCCCCTGGTTATGCTACACTCAAATCAATGGTCTACCCTGAGGTTTTTATAGAAAAACCTAAAATCTGACAATGTCAGAATTTGATATCTTTCATTGGTTCCCTGTTACAAAGTTGAAGTCCTTTTAACATAACATTTAAGTCTCTATGGATTGGGCCTGTGCTTTCTCTTATTTTAGCTTTCATACCCCTCCATGCCCCATTCACTGAATTTCTATGGCTCCATAAACATACCATGCTGTTTCTTGCCTTCTTTCCTCTTGACTCCTTGGTTTAAGGTGTGTGTGCTATATGTTTGGTGCATGTCATGATTGGAATTTAAAATAACAGTAAAAAATGTAATAATAATAGAAACTCCTTCCACACTTGTAAACCGGGCCCTGTTCTAAATAATATACACATGTAAATATTTTTAATCTAGCAATGGCTCTATGACAGATGTACTACTATTATTCTCCTTTTACATATAAGGGAACTGAGGCACACTCATTTTAATTCATTTTCTTAACAATGAATTGGAGGATTGGACTATAAACCCAAACAGTCTAGTTCTAAATTTCATGCTATTAAACATTTTAAATTACTACTATAGTTCTTATATACTAAATTATCTTTTCACTGAAATTGAAGCAAGTCATTAGACTGCAGGCTCTATCTAAAAAGATAACACATCTGTTTCCTCTACAAACTTTCAAGCACCTAATATAGTTGATAAATATTCATTAAGCAGAACATTCTTATTGTTTACACAAAGCATGCTAACATCAAAATATAGATTATATCTTATTTTTCTGAATTTGTCACTTAATAGTTTTATTTAATTGGGCCATATTTTTTTCTTGTTTAAAGTAAGGATAAAAATGATATCACAGCACTGTCTTGAGTAATAATTAGTGATATTAGTGTTTACCACAAGATAAGTATGACACTGATAGACTGGCTCTGGTTATTTTACTCTCATTCAAAGCAGTTTTTTATCATAGATATCAATTGTAAGTTTAAATCATTTGATTTTGAGAATATTCCAGTATTGACTTCACTGTCTTTAATGTATGTTTTGCATTTAATTTACATTAATTTCTTTGTATAATTTTTTTATTCTTTGGGAAGCTCAACCTAACAAAACAATAGTTTTACATCACAGATATTTGTAACTGAGACTTGTAGTATTTTAATAAGCACCAGGAAAATTGCCTGAGTGCTCTATTTATTTAATCATGGTGATACCCTAAAGAAAAGTGTAAAGAGTCTTCTAAGAAGCAAATATCTTTTTTAAAAAAAGGCCTTACCCTGAGGGCAGAATTATTGATAGTATTGTTTTTCAGATAACTCAGTTTCAAGCCCACTCCACTCCTGTTGGCAGCTGCTCACAAATTCTTTCTTAAGTATTTTAGGCCTTTCTATATACATACTCCATGAAAACTTTTGATGATAGAAGAGTTTTGAAAAATTACTTGTATTAACATGTATAAATAATCTCATCTTTCCAAATATGTGCACACATGAGCATCCACACACACTTAAACACAAACACTTACAGCAGTAATTTTAGCTACAGGATGGAGATATGATGTGAACCAGTATTACAGCACTGAATCCTGCTTTTTGGCTTTCCTTGCCCACAACTCAAAAACGTCAGCTATGGGATCTAATCATTTTGCTTAGAGCCTGTCAGCAGCTTCCTAGTAGCGTGAATCAACACCAGACTTTTTCTCAGTACTGGAAGCAATTTCCTAGTAAAGGTCACATATTTACAGGTAGTTCAGCCATGCTGCTATCAAAATTCCCATTTGTACATTCTTTTGTATTTCTGTATGTCACAAAACTCATAATTACTAATGTCATCACATTTGAATATACCTTTTGCTTGTCTGGAAAAATTGATTCCTGCTTTCCCAGTGTTGGTCCTGTTCTTTTATTTCTTTTACCTCAGGCTTTTTTGGACCTTTACTAAACAGACCTAGAGCCTCAGGATATGACCTTCATATTATATCAAATTACAATCTCTCTCTCTCTCTCTCTCTTTCTCTTTGTCCACACACAATGACAATGTAATATGTAATATTTAAGTTTTGTTTTATATTATGTTTTCATACTATGATAGTCTCAAAATAGGAAGAAATTGTAGAATGACATGTACTAATTTTGTTTGGAGTTTTTATTTTTTAATGCATTTTTTCTAATTTCTCTTGATATTCACTT
>PVJL010012212.1:0-38409 GCA_004026885.1 Lyroderma lyra
AGAAAGGGGAGGGGGTGGGAGAGGAGGGGGGGAAGCTAAATATAAGGTGATGGAAAGAGAAGTCACATTAGGTGGTGAACTTATTATACAACAAGTTGACAATGCACTGTAGAACTGTATGCCTGAAACCTATGTAATCCTTGCTAACAGATGTCACCCCAATAAGTCTAACAATAAAAATGAATTAAAAAAAAAAAAAAAAAGAGTGACGATGGCACTGCATGCTGAGACCGCCACACAGCACCACCAAGGGGGGTGGCCGTGGGCAGGATTCCAGACCATGAAGCCACCATCAAACCTACCCTATTTCTCATTAGTTACGCTCACACGTGCTCCCCCGCAAAATCAGTCAAAATCTGTTCATTTTACTTCTGATGTTAAGGTGACATTCCCACTGTCCCAATGCACATCACGCCAGGGGTGACAGCCACCCCTCCCATCTTGAGCCCCAGTGGTCCACTAAGCCCTCAATCCTATAACAGTAAATACAAGTCTGCTTGGGACATCTCATTTTCCTAGGGAAGCTCTTTATTATTACACTGTTTTGGTAACAGTGTTACTGAGATATAATTCACAAATCATTTAAAGTGTACAATTCACGGGTTTCAGTCGTATGGTCAGCTATGCAACCACCACCACAAACCAGGTTTAGAATGTTTTCATCACCTCACGAAGAAACCCTGTACCTTTAACTATCACCTCTCAAGTCCCTCACCTGCCACAGCCCTGCACAAACATTAGTCTGCCCTTCTGTCTCCATAGACTTGCCTATTTTGGACATCTCACATAAAGAGAATCATACAGTATGTGACCTTTTATGACTGACTTCTTATGTTCAGCAAAATATTCTTGAGGTCCATCCTGTTGTAGTATGTTCAGTACTTCATTCTTTTTTGTCCAAATAATAGTCCGCTGTATGGACATACCTCATTTCATGTACCCGTTCACTGGTTCATGACATCTGGGTTGTTTCTAACTTTTGGTTATTATGACTAATGCTGCTATGAATATCTGTGCACAAATGTTTATATGGACATTTCTTTTTATTTCCCTTGGGTTTATAACTAGAAGTAGAATTGCTATGTTAAATGGTAACCCATATTTAACTTTTTGAGGAACTGCCACTGTTTTCCAAAGCAGCTGCATCATTTCCCATTCCCACCAGTAATATAAGTAAGCTCCAATTTCTTCGTGTTCTCAACACTTGATGTTATCCAGCTTTTCAATTTTGATTTGCGTTTCTCTGGTGATTAATGACAATGAGCACCTTTTCGTGTGCTTACTGGCCATTTGTGCATGTTGTTTGGAAACATGCCTATTATCCAGATCCCTGGCTTACCTTAAAAATTGGGCTGTCTTTTTAGTGTTGAGTTAATAAGAGTTCTTTATGTTCTAAATACAAGTCCCTATCAGACATATGACTTGCAAATGTTTTCTCTCATTCTATGGGCTGTCTTTACACTTTCTTGATAGTGACTGTTCAAGCCTAAAAGTTTTTATTTTAATGAAGTACAATTTATCTTTTTTCTTTTGTTGTTTATGCTTTTGGTGTTATTATCTAAGAATCCATTGCTAACTCAAAGTCACAAAGATTCATGCCTATGTATCCCTCTAAGAGTTTTATAGTTTTAGCTCTTAACATTTAGGTATTTATGGAGTTCCCTGATGGTGTAGTGGCTTAAGGCTTCGGCGTTGGCGCTGTCAGCGCTGTGGCCTGGGTTCGATTCCCAGTCAGGGAGCTACCCACATACCAAAAAAAAGCGAAAAAAAAAAAAAACAACAAACAAACAAAAACATTTAGGTATTTGATTCATTTTAACATTTATGATACAATGTAAAGGTCCAACTTCATTCTCTTGCATGTGGACATCTTTATCCCAGCATTATTGGCTGAAAAAACTGTTTCTTTCCCTCATTAAATCATCTGGCACCCTTGTCAAAAAATCAAGTGACCATAAATGTATGAATTTACTTCTGAACTCTCAATTCTTTTCTTCCCCAGTTTTATTGAGACATAATTGACATCTTAAACTCTCAATTCTGGTCCATTAATCTATATGTCTGTCCACACTGTCTTGACTATGTTGCTTTGTAGTAAATTTTAAAACTGGGAAGTGAAAGTCCTGCGACCTTGTTTTTCTTTTTCAAGATTATTTTGGTCTTTCTGGGTCTCTTGAGCTTTCCCGTTTGCTTTTTAGTTGTTGTTTAAAGTAATGGGCGGTTTTTAAAAAATAAAGCTGACACATCTTTGTATTTGATTCCACTGAGCTGTAAGCTCTGACACACTGCTCTATTTCTGGAACTTAGCATGGTGTTTGGTATACAGTAAGAGCTCAACAAATATTTGAACTAACAAGGGTGTAAAGGAATGAATGAACAAACCAAAGAACTCCCACTGAATATCAGTGTTCTTACCCTTTCCCAAGTTTCCTGAGGGAAGGACCACAACTTAGGATTCTTCGCATCTGCCTGTAACACCAAGGACAGTTCAATAAAAAGGCTTGGTGACAGGGGTTGGTGGCCTGCTCATTCATTCAATTCATTCATTCATTCAATTATGGCACCTCTACTTGCTGTTCATTAAGCATGAAGCAGTTACCCCACTAGTTGGTTGGTTGTTTAATTGTTTTTCTAAATAACAGCTTTATTACGAAATAATTCACATATACAATTCATCCATTCTAAAGTGTACAGTTTAATACATTTTAACATATTTAGAACTGTGCAACTAACACCTCTAACTTTAGAAAATTTTCATCACCCCAGAAAAAAACCCTGTACCCATCTGCATCACCCACATTTCCTCCCAGCCCATTATCCAAAAACAAACAGTAATGTACTGTCTGTCTCTATAGATTTCCCTATTCTGGACACTTTGTACCAACAGGCTTATAGAACATGTGGTCCACTGGGTCTGGCTTCTTCCGCTATGATGTTTCCAAAGTTCATCTGTGCTGTGGCGAGGATCAGTACCTCATTGCTTGTCATGACTTCATTATATTCCATTGTATGGATATCCACACGATGCCACTGGTTTTACATTCCTTCTATAGTCCAAAGGAAGGAGACCAAGGGAGAATGCTGGGAAGCGGGGGGTCACAAATTTGTGGGAAATTCACAGATTAAAATAGGGTTAAGAAATAGAATTGCCAGGTTAAAAAACTATGTGCAATGGCTCCTCTCAGGAGGAGGAATTACTAGAATATCTGTACCACCAGCTAACATTCACTGACGATTTCTATATGCCAGTTGCTAAGTGCTTCACAAGCATCACTTCCCTTTTAACCCCACGAAGTAAGGTGCTATTATGATCCCCCTCCTGCAGATGTGCAATTAAAGGCTGGGAGAGGTCAGGTAACATAGCCAAGCACACAACCAGCAAGCAGCAGGGCCAGAATTTGAGTCCCAAGCCCAAATTCAAAACCACTGGATAAAGCTGCCTCCTGGACAGACCTTGAGGACAAGGATCCCAAGGACAGCATCAGAGTGAGACTTCAGCACATCAGGCCTGGCTTTAACATCCATGACTCCTTGCAGTTTTTTGGTTTTGCTGTGTTCTTTAGAGAAGACAATGAAAACTCAGTCGGTTAAACAACCATAAACCACTTATGCATAGGAAAATACTAGGCACAAACATGAACACTGTACTAGGATGAAGGTGTGGATACTTTTTGTTTCAACATTTCAAATTAATTTACTGGTTTTAATGGCTAAATAAACATTTATTCCTTGCATGTTTTATACTGGCTTTCATCATAATTTTTTAAAAAGTAGCACGGGAAAATTTTCAGTTGCCAACCTGATCAAAAGTCTTATTTGCAGTTGAATCAAAGGCCTAAGTGAAAGCAGGTTCTTTTGCTCAAGTTCCCAGTGTCGGCGGGGAACTCCTGCTTACTGGTGTCAGTGTCTACAGAGCAGGGGAGAGCTTTCAGGGCCTCTTGCAGGAAGGGGTCAGGTGTCAGACAGCACCTCTGCAGACCCGAGGCCAGAAGTGTTTCAAGCAGGAAAAGTGAACACGACCTCAGCAGCCGATGATCCAGAAGGAACCTGGCCTCAGAGTGCACGGGGCTGGCCCACACTTCTGCAGCTCTGCTGAGACCCTTCCCCATCCCAGCCTCCTACTATAATGTTAAAAAAAACAAGGCACTTTCCACTGCTCCTTTTTTTAAAACAAGCATAGGTCAACGGGGTCCTAGGAACTTAGGGGCAGAGAAGGTTACTAGAAAAGGTGGCCTTGAGATGTCAGGACGACGTTGAATACTGCACTTTGTACACCTGGAACGGGGAGATGATGGTGTGTGAGGGGGGGTGGGGGGAGGTCTCCCTGAAGGCAGTTTCAAGGGGTCTTTGTCAGGCCCAGTGCAGCTCCTGATCCTTCCCTGAGCAGTGACCCTGGGTCCAGGGTGTGTGTGTGACTGCCAAAAGAAATGGCAGTTGGCACCTTTTCTATAAATCACATTTGCAGCTCAGGAAACATGGGACAAACATTAACTCACTTTCTCAGTTTATGAGTTAGGAAGCTCCAGTGAACCCAGCTAAATGGCCTGCTCAGGGTCACACCTGTGGCAAGGCCAGGGCCCCTCCCCACCTTTTCCTGCAAATACTGTGACGCTCATTATTTTTTATGGATATATGTCTCGTTTTCTTCAACTGGATTGTATGAAACTTGTAAGTAAGGGTAATCTCACATGCTTTGCTCCCTCCCCAGTACTGAGTCCTGCATACAGCAGGCAATCATTAAGTGTCAATAGGTTCAATAACAACTGCCTGGGTCAGATACATGGTCTCTTCAGTCCTGGTAAGGGCAAGAAGATACCTGGTAAATGCTGTTAGCTTTATATCTGAGGTTGGGGGAGAGGCTGAGCCCCTGCTCTAGCTCTAGGGAATCACTGTGTGACTCAGGAACATCCAGAGTCACCACGTGGCCACCATGATTGGTTCAGGATGAGCACATGACCCACGTCAGCCAATCATCGCCTTCCAGGACCATCACAAGGCTCTGGGGTGAGATGTCAGCCAGGCCTGCAGGGGTTGCAGGGGCTCTCTGCCACCATAAGGGAGAGGTGGCCTATAAAAGAAGCCAATACAAAGGCTGAAAGAATAAGAGACAGGTGAGTCTCTGGATATAGAAGCCAACTAACAACTAGACTTCCTAGTTACATGAACATAGAATTTTCCCTCTTCTACATATATAAATTAGAGTTCTTTCAGCTACCAACAGAAGGCTCCTGAGTTCAATATTCTTTATTAGGGAATGAGTCTCCCAAATACCTACTTGCCCTCATAACAAAGTGAGTGTATCAACCCTTTTAACTAAGGTTGGTTCCCCGAGTCAGAGCTGTGGTGTCTGGTCAGCTCACTGCAGAGGGACCAGAGCTGCTGTCTGTGGGATCAATCACATTCTGTGGGGCACTGGAGTAGGTACTTGCCTTCGTTTCCCCCCTTTTCTCTGTCTCCTCCCCCTATAACATCACAAGGATGCCTGGGAATTCTGAAAAACTCTGCATCTGTCCCCCAGGGTTAGCCCTACACACTTAAGCGTGATAGGTGGAGGTCCTCTGACTGCCCCGTAAGTTGTGAAGGGCCTTCCCAAAGAACTCTTACCAAGTCAGTTATTAAATTACAATAGTAAAGAAGAGGATAATAACCCACAGTAGCTCTTAGGGTGGTTTGCAGTTCCCAAAGCACTTTCATCAGATCCTCTTGACAGCCAGAGGCAGGCAGGGCCAAGATTATCATGCTCATTTCACAGAGGAGGAAATGGAAGCTTAGAAAAGTCATGTAGGGGTTCCCTGGTGGTGTAGTGGCTAGGCTTCAGTGCTGTCAATGCTGAGGCCTGGGTTCGATTCCCAGCCAGGGAACCCCAAAAAAAGTTATGTGACTTTTCCAAGGTCACACAGATAAGGAGCAGCAGCACCAGAGATTAATCCAGAGTTCTAGGATTTTATTTTTTTCTTTTAATTTTAAGCTCAGCCTCTTTTTGTAGGAATTCCCATCTTCCTCTTCAAATCTTTGGCTTCCACCTTCCCTCATGTGGCTGGTGCCTCCTACTGTGACTTCTGAGGCCAGGAGAACCTGTCCTCTAGAGAAGGCTTATTAAACAAAGCATCTGAGGGGCCCCTGGCAATTCTCCACTTTCAAATGACAGCCATTACTACCAGCAAATAATGGAAAACAAACACGGGGACAGATGTCTCTTGAGTCCAGGCCTGCACTGGAATACAGGGCAAACACAACCTCCGCTTCCACGGCATGCCTACCTTTGCCTGCTCAATGAGTTAATTCTGCTCCCAAGATGCAAAAGCTTTCCCTTCTGTCTGCAATCCAGCTACCTGATGAGAGCTCTACACCTTCATCAAAACCCAACTAGGGAGTTCCCTGATGGTGCAGTGGCTTAAGGCTTCGGCGCTGGTGCTGTCAGTGCTGCGGCCTGGGTTCGATTCCCAGTCAGGGAGCTACCCACATACCAAAAAGCAAACAAAACAAAACAAAACAAAAACACCCAACTAGCACACTACATATCCAGGAGATTTCAAGGACAGAATTTTGAGATAAGCCAACCATCTTCCCACATAAGGAAACCAAGAGAGAGGATGGTAAGTGACCAGCCCAGATGCTGTGGGAAAAGAAAGGAAATGTCTTCCTGTCTTTGGCTGGAAGGTAGTACTGTGTATATTTGAGGCCCCCAAATTAACTGTGACTACACCACATATCAAAAAAAACATTTTTTTTTTAATGTGGGTTGCTCCCTGGCTGGGAATCGAACCCAGGCCGCAGCGCTGACAGCACCAAAGCCTTAGCTATTACACCACTAGGGAACTCCCCATACATCAAATATTTTTAACTTAACCTTTGGGTAAAGAACATGCTAGGAACCGTGAAGCAGAAACAAGGAAATATTCAACTCAATTTGCCCTCAAAAGCTCACAATCTAATTGGTATTTACAATATTCTTGGTGATGAATGAAAAGAGAAGAAAAAGGGGAAGTTTTAGAAATGGGACCCAGTGTAATCTGGGTCTTCTGAGGGAGGCTGGACGCAGTGGGTGGCTCTCCCTGGAGACTGGGCAGCTGTGAAGACAGACTCCTGTTCAGCCAAGTCACCAGAGCAAAAGAGGCTTCCTGGCCTCCCTTCTTTTATTTATTATTCATAATCTTCCTACTCCAAAAAGGATATGCAGCGGCTAAAAGCCACTTTAGGATTTTTTAAAAAAATAATGCACAGGTTACTAAAGAACAATTAAAGAAAAAACACTGCCCATAAAAAAATGTCCAAAGGGGGAAAAGGTTTTTAAAATGGGCTAATACATTTATGAAGAATCAGGAGAGTTTCAAAATTCTGAGGCTAGTCCACCAGGGTCAAGGTCAGCAGGGAAGGAAAGGTTTGTTTCTCCCTCTGACTTGGAAGTCACATCACCACGTAAGGGCACCTCTCCACCGAGGTGAGTCCAATTATCCCTCAGTGGTTTGGGATCACCACTAATTCTGTCGCTGACTAATTATACAATTGAAGCAGTAATTAACATTTCAAAAAGGGACCATGGTTTCCCACGAAGGAAAATGGCATCCTGACTACTCCAGGGGACCTGGTTCGTGGCTGGTTAAGTAATGCAGAGGAAGTGGAGGTGGAGGCACTTCCGTCACCAAGCGGCAGGGACTGGACATCAGTGTCAATGTCTGCATGGAGCTATAGAAGCCATTCCAAGAGGAGTTGTGGGCCCCAAGGCACCTGAACTGAACCCACCCATGCCTTGATTTTGGACTTGTAGCTCCCCAATTTGTGACACAGCACGTTCTTGTTTAAAAAGCCACCCAGTTTGTGGTACTTTGTTACAGCAGCCTCAGAAACTAGTACAGGGTGGAAGAAACAGTGAGGGGCATTGGGGAGGGCTGAGATGGGGGTGCTAAGTGCAGGCAGGCAGGCCCAGGCCCTCTGCACCAGAAGGTGGGCCCTATACTTCAGAGTGTGGTTCGCCTCCTCCTGTTTTCAACACCTCTATGTTCCTGAGGGCCCTAAACATCTGGCCCCATCCATACTGCAGAAGGCAGACGCTCCAAAGGAGCCCCGGGGCCCGGGCTGCTGGCTCCCATTCCACAAGCCCTAGGACAGTGATCCAGAGTGTAGCCTATTACCACGTACGTCATCCTCAAGGCAGCACTGATTGTGAGACACATCACTATTTTATGGAATATGAGGAAAGAAACAACACTGGCAACAATAATTTAAAGATGTAATTATTGTACAATGCGATTTCAGAGATAGTCAAATTTAAAAAGTATCTCAGAATAATGAAATGTGGGGGGAAAGATCAAAGAAGTTTGGGGGAAAGGCAGGCAAGCTGGGTTGAGCAGGTTTCTTTTTTGCAGGACTGTCAGGGCCAATAGCACTTGGTACAGAATTGTTTTTCCCCGATGAGTCTGAGTTAGGAGCCCTGTTTTGAGAAGTAGCTGATGGGGACAAATGGCTAGATTACTAGTATACTTGGGTCATACTCTGAGACCCTCACCCTGGAAATGGTTAGGGAAAGAGTGAGGGAGAGCACCCCTGAGGACATCCAGTCCTGGGAAGGGGAGCTGGCTGGAGGGCAGGGTCAGGAGGAAAGGGAAAGCTTCTTCTGGATGCCTCAGCCTTGGGCCCATCGCACAGTATCAGGTGCCCTGCACGTATCAGGTATCCTTCTGAGCCCTCCCAAGCAAAGCCGGATCAGGCTGCCCACACCCACCTCACCTCCCCTTCCTCCCCTCTTAGCTGGCAGCAGGTAGCCACGCCCCTCCTACAGAACCCCACGAATCCTGGAAAGGCTCAAATGCTCCTGGATGTGGGTGTCACTCAGGGCTGGGAAAAAACAGGAGTGAACCACAAAGCCAGAGACATCAGAACAAAACCTAGGGCATACCACAATCCAGTCACTCTAACAGCCAGGTCTCTTTGGTAGTTATTAAAAACAAACTGCTAGGAAACAAGACCTCAAGGAAAACAAAAGGATGGAGGTGGAGTAGATTTAAATAGTCAAGATGGAATTCCCTGGTGGTGTAATGGCTTAAGGCTTCATCGCTGGCACTGTCAGCGCTGCGGCCTGGGTTCGATTCCCGACCAGGGAACTATCCACACACAAAAATAAATAAATAAATGAATGAATGAATAAATAAACATAATCAATAAAATAAAAAGAATTTAAATAGTCAAGAAACACCAGAGATACAAATGCCAGTGTGCTGCATGAAGCAAAGCCCACCAGTGGCCACAGAGCAAACAGACCACACGTGTCTGCGTCTTATCCAGGACTTCCAAAGACCAGCTACATGCACAGCAGGACTCTCCCACAGAGGCCAGCCTGCTCCCACAAGCCATGCACTTGCCTATCTTTCATGCATGTCAGCTGCAACAACTGTAGTTTTTCCTGATGTCCAATTTGTGGGCTGCATACCCAATGTCCCAAGTCAAAGTTTTAAATGAGCCTCCAGAACAAGAATGAAACAGCTGGAGTGTGTGAGGGTCATACCCTCAGGGCATGTCCTCACAACCCCAAGAGAAACATGACTTCCTTCTCTCCCTCTCTCACAGGCAGCAGGTGAACTCCAGCCTAGAGCTCAGAACATAGCTCAGAGTGGAATTCCTGCCGGAGATGGAGGAGGCACAGCACCAACCCCCACGAACTACTAACTGTGGGGAACGGCCTCCACCAAGCAGGTCAGGCTGTGCCCTCTCAGCCTCTACTCTGCCAAGTACAAGGGCTGAGCCCCCCAAATCCCCTCTGCAGGGCATGAGCCACATAGACACACACCAACAGGATAACTTTTTTCTTTAATTCTACTTCCCCTCGCCATTTCTCTGTTTTGGGGTCTACCCTGATTTAGTATCTATGAGATTTATTCAGATGGGGACTTGAATCTCCTCGTCGAGTCCAAGACCCACCTTGTCACTAGGACTGCTGCCACTTATTTGACGAAAGGCTTTGTTGCCCTGATTCTCCTAATAAGAATTCTTCATTAGTCTGGAGCCTTTCACATTGTGGAGACATAAGCTCCTGTTACGATCTTACACAGCACTCGCAGATCTGTAAATACTACCCTTTCTTATAACAAGCCATAGACAGTAAGGCCAATGAGGGCAGGTCAGCCTTGTCCAACCATGGCATCCCGAGTGCCTGACACATGGTAGATGCTCTGCAGACCTATGCTGGATGGAAGGAAGGATGGATGATGAATGGAGGATGTATGGGAGAGCCGGTGGATGAAATGGTAAATAAATGAGTAAGTGAATGAGTGAGTGAATGGCTGAACAAATGAATGAAAGTCAGAGCCAATCTCTGGATGAGAGACTCACCTGAACCATCCGGAATGGACCTTACAAACGTTGGCAACATCTTGACTGTGGCTGTCGGATTAAAATCCCGGGAAAGACCATTCTTCATCTCCTTCTTGAAGCGAACCATGATATCTAGCAGAGTTTCATCGGAGAGCCGCATGGCATAGAGATACTTGTCGATCTGGGGGAAGGAAGAGAAGGAAGGAGAGTGAGCCCAAGGCTGAGGAAGGTTGTTTCACTTCAGCATGGCTGGGCGAGGTCAGGGCAGGTGAGTTGCCTAAGACAACCCAGCTCCAGGGACACTTGCACCCACGCAGGCACATCACACCATGAGAGGTTATTCAAATGCCATCAACCATGTCACTCAGAGCATGCTTACAAATGCTCTGGCCCCAGTTCCTCCCCTGTAAGGAGAACCAGATATTTCCAAGGTCCCTTTCAATCCCTGAATGTTACACGGAAGGAACCCTTCAATCACCAAGTATATGCCAGAAGCAGCTTCCTTCCCTCTGTGAAATGTGGCTGCTTCATCCTCACCTGGATGGCAGTACCACACAGGTTAAGAACAAGAGCTCCAGGACCAGCCACCTGGGGTTCATGTCCCAGTCTGGTCACTTATCGAGTGTGTCAAGTTCAGATTCCTTAACTAAAAACCTGAGAAGATAGATAGGCTCTACCTCACAGAATGCTGTAAGAGAAAATGAGATAGAGAAGCACTAAGAACACAGAAAGTATTCAGTAAACATTAGCTATTATTACGGGAAATAGCGGTGGGGGTGGGTTTCCTTAGGCATGATATCTAGGTAGGTAGAAATGGTGGCCAAAGGGCTGGAACCCCTCAGAACATGGGGCAGCAGGCCCAGAGCAGAGAGACCTCAACTCTACCATCCCCAGAAGGTACGGAGACAGCCCCGCAGGCTCTCAGTGCCAGGGCTGATGGGACCATGATTCCAAGTCATTCAACATACTGACCCAACCTCCTCCTCTTGCTGGGCTCCCCTTTCTCCTCAAGGTTCTCAGGCTCCTAACCCCAGGGACCCTGGGTTGTTCTTCCTTTACAGTATCTTCTAATTTATTCTCTTAAAAAGTATTTATTGGGCACATACTATGTGCCTGGCTCTGGGTTTGAGACCTGTCCTCATAGTGCCTGGCCTTGTGGAATTGACCAGAAGTCAGTTTGTCCCACCAGTCATTCTTTTTGCCAGTCCTCGGCCTGGGAAGCCCTGATAACCAAGTGTGCAGATTCCTGACTCCTGATTACTCACTCATTTGGTGTAATTGTTTTCCACCCTCTTCAATCCCTCCCCCTTCCAACTCATCCCCTACACCACTGCCACATTTGACTTCTTAAACTGCAACCCCAGTCATTTCATTCCCCTGCTCAAAACCTTGCAATGCCTCCCCACGTCCAAGGCACCTGTGCTCTGCTGGTGTAGGTCCATGCTCTCTGAACTCCGGCCAAACCACCCCTACCATTCCTGGTAGGTGCTGGGCTTTCCTAGTCAAACGCCCTTCCTTCCCTCCCCAGCTATCTGAATCTCATTTACCCTTCCAGGTTCCCATCAAATGTCACTTCCTCCTGTAGATGCCTGAGTCCCTCAGGCTGGAAATGACCCCTCCCTTACACTGATATCTCCACATAGTCTAGCCTGGATCACAGCTTTCTGCACCTGTCACCTGGACAGAGTCTGCCCTATTCGCCTTGACCTCCCGGTGCCTTGCATGCAGCCTTGCGCACGAAAGGCTCCTGGTGGACAGAGAGATGAAGTTATGACCCAGTGAGGCTGAAAAGACCTTGATGCTGATGGCCTTCTGGAAATGGCATCTCATGCTCACTTTTCAGGGTGGCTGGAAATGTCCTGACTCAAGGACACAGAGTCCCCAGTCCTAGGTCACTTTTGCATATTTTGGTCCTGGGCAGCTTGCTCGCTTTGGCCTCCATGCCTCGCGCTGCCTCAGGCCCTGCCTGCTCCTGCCTCATGGACAATCAAGGCACTTGCCCAAAGTCCCCCAGGGTCCTCTGTAGCCAGAGACAATCCTGCCACCACCACCAACCTCTTCCATTGCAACCACCTTTTCCTTTCCCCTTAGTGACAAAACAATGCAAAGAAAGGCAACCAGAAACTACTGGGAGCTGAAATAGAAATCCATGAGACGTGCTCTGTTCTACCCCCAAGGCTGGCAGCACGGGGTCAGCAGTCCTTGCTGCCACGGCACCCACAGTCTGCTGATGGTGAGGCAGTCAGGGTACAAGCATGCATGAGAGGCCCCAGGAGCACACAGGGAGCTACTGAACCTGAGCCAGAGAAGGCTTCCTGGAGGGGTGATGTCAGAGTACATCTGGGCACAAGCAAGAACATGTGTGAAGGCCAACGGCAAGGGAGGGTGGTTTGTGCAATGAACAGAAATACAAATTCCATATGGATCAAGCACACAGTATAAGAGGTGAGGCAACTGGGAAGATCATCAAGGCACAAAGAGCTAAGGGCCTCACAAGCCATGTAAACACATTTAGACTTCACCCCAAAGCATGGAGAGCCTTGGAATGATGCTAAGGAGACTTCTACAATGAGATCTGTGTTTCAGAAAAATTGAGCTGTGCGCGGGGTGAGCAGGAGCAAGACCATGCAGTCACAGTCAAATGGCTAGCATTTGGGGCATGCTTCGATTGCCACTCGCCTCACCCTACATCATGGTTTGTGGGCATTCCCATCTCCTCTGGTAATGTGGGAGTTCCCCAAGGAAAGGCAACAAGGAGGACAGACCTTTGGAACTCACCCAGTGGCCTGGCACAAAAGAGGAATTCAATTAATACTGAATACTGGAATAATACTTCAATGCTATACTGTGGTTCACAAGTGCTTTCACATATAGTATGTCATTTAACCTTCAAAATGACCCTGGTTCAAAGAGACATTCTTAATCCCCATTTTACAGGTGACGAGACTGAGGCTCCAAGGAACTAAGTAATTAGTTCGAAACACATAGCCGGGAGTCAGGTCTCTTATCTGCAAGTACAACACTCTCCTTACAAACGTCCCCCATCCCTGGGAGAAGGTTGGTCCCCCTACATTGTGGAGGGCAAGCCCAAGTAAATCTGCTGAGGTTTTCCAGCTGGACAGGAAGAAACTTCTAGAAAAGGCAGGGCTCTCTGTAGCTCCACAGCCATTCTGCCTCCTAACTCAAGGTGTAGCTCAGTACAGAGACACTGACCCAAGAATCCCAACATTTTAGGACAGCCAAGCCGAACCCAAATAAAGCCTAGAAGCTCAAATAAGAAAGCAGGCTGGGGACAGAGAAGAAGCTGGGCCCCAAGTGCCTCCAGAAGGAGAGCACTCCTCCCCTGGTTCAGGTTCACAAATCGTCATGGGGTACAACCCCTCTCCAAAGAGGCAGGGAAGCTGGGACTAAGAGGGTAAACTTGGAGCACAGCTGGCACTGAACTTGAGGCCTCCTAGATCTCACGTGAATGAGGATAAGCTGAGGGGAGCCCTTTCTGTGGGAGCTCAGGAGGGGTCTCTGAACCAGCAGAGATTCTGGGGCTGGGGCTGACCAAGCACCCCCCACCCTGCCCAGCACCTCACTGAACAAGGGGCCTCTTTTCCCTTGTTTGGACCAGCCCTGCCTGGCAGCTGGCTGGGCTGTCACAGTCTGCTGGGAAATGATGCTAATGAGAGTGGGTGGTGGTAGAAGAAAGTGGGAAAGAAGGGTCTCGGTAAAACCATTCTTGCCCATTTGTTCCAGATCTCCATGTGGCTGCACTCGGCAAGAAAGGCTATTTCTTACAGAAGGTGGGGCCCGAAGCCCAGGAGCAACGTGACAGCGGAGGGCGCAGACCTGGAAAAGGCCAATTTCTGGTCTTTGGAAATTTGACAAAGTCTGTGGTCCTTCAACTTTTCCGTTCTGTCCCCTCTCCACTGCGTCTCCAGATTTTTTCCTCTCCTCTCTCACACTCACTTCCCAATCCTTCCTCTTAGGATGCTCCCTCCAAACCCCTGCTGCTTCACTGCCCTGGCCAAACGGTGGTGCCCAAAGAATCCCTCCTGTGCCTACAATCACCAGCACGACATTTTGGTGACAGCATAGCAGAGCACCTCTTCTGGCGGCTTCAAGTTGCAAGCCCCAGCCTGTGGGACATCTATCATAAGGTGCCTGTCATAAGACGGAGGCTCCCAGGAGACATGATAGGAACCCACGGGGCCCTGAGTGCTCACTCTCACATGTGACTGTCTGATACAAGCATGCGGGACTCTAGTCAGGCTGGGAAGAAAATGGGAGGTGCCAGGATTCCAGACACAACAAGCCAAGGGGGTCCTACAGATGGTTGGCCAAGACTGACAAGGACTTGGGTCCAGCCTCCAGGACATCTTCCATTTGAAGGGCAGAGCCCTTCTCAGGAGGGTGAGAGCAAGGATGGCTGTACAGGGCGGGCACTCTTGCCCAAATACTATGCAAGTGCCTGTCTTGGATTGTCCCTCTTTTGGACCAAGAGGGCCTGAAAGCTCTTGGCAGCTCCAGAAGCTAGAATGTGGCAGAGGCAGCTCAGGAGACATCGGAACAAGAACACAAGCCTCGCCAAGTCTCCTGGCCCAGAGCCAGCCAGCTAATGGATAAACCCAGGAGCCAACATACTTGGCTAAACCCAAACATTTCTGAGCCCGACCCCAGCCCCCCTCCTGCTCCCCACAGCACACACACACACACACACACAAACACACACCCAACAATTCAAGACTGGACATGCCCTAGTGAACAGGCCAGTGGTGGCAGGAGGCATATGCACTGGTGACACAGGTATTTTGACCCCCTGTGGAAGGGAGCATGGCCATGGAAAATTTTTACTCCCTCTCTTGTCCTCTCCCATGAAGATGAAGACTGGGGCAGGAAGGGGGGGTGCCCTGGTGGTGTAGCAGCTAGGCTTTGGCTCGCTCACTGCCACAACCTGGGTTCGATCCCCAGCCAAGGAACCACCAAAAAAAAAAAAAGGAATGGGGCAGGGCAACAGAAGTGACTGAAGGTGCCAAGTGCCGGCTTTTAAAATGAACTCTCCAAGGGAGACACTTTAGTAACAAAGGGAACTGGGGAGCTGAGAGTGAAGGGTTAAAAAGGTCTCTTGTGTAAGGGCAAGGCAGATTTCAACATAGGGTTCACTTCTCTTTCCTAGACTGACTCAGGAGAGAACGAGTCTTGAGTGATTAATATTATTTTAATAACAGGCCACACTTTTGCATTTACATAAAGCACTCTGACATACATGAGCCCACTTGGATGTCACAGGAAGAGAAGAGGTGAGCACATGGGTGCCAGGGAAGTAGGCAAGAAAGAAATCATTACCTCCATCTTACAGCAGAGGAAATTGAAACGACTCACGCAAAGTCACAGGTCTCACAGGTGACAGCTAGGTCCCGATTCCAGTCTTCTAACCTCTCATTTCCAGCTTCTCCCTACACACTTCCACTCACTCGCACATGGTGGGAAGAACACCGGGCCACTGACGAAGAGAGCTGGGTTCAAATCCAAGAGCTGCCATTGATCAGCTGGGTGACTTTGGACAAGTTACATAACCTGAGTCTTGCTTTCTTCACTCTTAAGATGGGGATAATACTACTTTCACTTCAGACGGCTTTTGGGAGAATTTTAACAGTGTGCCAAGAACAAAGTAAGCCCCAAATATCATTTCCCACTCTCCCATCTGAATGGTCAAAAAGCGGCCACCTCCCTCCCTCCCCTGTCTAAACTGACACACTCACATATCCCTAACTCCTTCTACGTAAATACCTAGAAAAATGCATTGATTGCCAAATGTTACTAAACCATTTTGTAGAAAACTAAAGGTTGGTGGCACTAGACTGGAAACCATGGCAAAGGAAAGACAGGCAAAATTCTTCTGAAACATTCGCACTCTTTTATTAGTTTATAAAAACAACTAACATTAAGTTGTGGGGACAACAGTATTATAATATATACTTATTATTAAAAGATATTCGAACACTACATAAGTGCATAAAAGTAAAAGGTATGAGTTCTCCCCCAATCTTCCCAGCGATATCCCCGATAATAAAGCTTTACATTGGAGGGGGGTTTTGCTACTTAAACACTCATGCATAACAGAACTTGGGTTTTTTATTTCATTTTACAAAACTAGAATCATATCATAATCACTTTCTCTTTTGAAACCTTAACTCCACCTTCCTATTTCCTCTGGGAACTGCCCCTAAGACTCACACTAACAGCCATAAGCAAGCAAGGGGCAATGACGGGGCACGGGTGAGGCAATGCAGACGCCGGTCTTTAAAATGTCCTGTCCAGAGAAGTAGGGCCTCACTTGCAATGATGGCATCACTTGAAATGCCCCAAGGAAACGTCAGAGGCCAGAGAGGTTCTCCAGCTGGCCAAGGTGACTCACTGGCCAGCAAGAGAAGTGGCATGGACACTGGTTTCTTGATCTCTGGCCCTATGTTCCCTCCTCTGTACTTTTCTCACTCCACCCAAGGAGAACCCACACTGGGGTCTCCCTGGAGCAGGGAGATGTGGGAATGCAGGTGGCATTAATGCCACAGTTCCATCCACTCCAGAAGCAGCACGGTTCCCTGCCTTGCAAAAAGCACGCCACTCCAATTTGATTTGTAGGGGGCCTTGTTCACCCCCTACCTGCTAAGAGTTGCCTGATCTGCTCATTTCTAGTCTCACACAATTGTGGGAAGAGTTCAAACGCTATAGCAAGCCCAAAGGTCCAGACCCAACGAGACCCTCTGCTGTGATGTGTGCCTGCCCAATCCCTTCTCCTGCTGCCCGTGGCTCCTAGGGCTGCCCAGCCCCACCCCACAGCTGCAAGCTGCACGTGGTGGCAGAGGAACCCGTTTCTGTCCCATTTCTGTCCCACTTGGCAGCTGGTCACAGTGAGGAAGTTGGCCACGACAGAAGACACTGTGACTGTGTGGGCTCCTTACAGGAACCATCTGCCCCCAGCCGACTCCTGCCTTCACTCAGGCAGCCCGGGGCCCTGACCATGGTTCTCTACCCACAAAGGTCCTTCCTCACGGGTCCACCATCTGCTCTGCTGGCTTGGCCCATACATGGCCTCTCCATGCCCCACTCCTCTGTCTCCCAAATCCCGTCTCCAAACTCACCTCCTCTGAAGGGCATGTCATGATCCGCCCCACCCAACATCAGCTGCTCCCCTCCTCAGCATCCCCTGGCTGGCTGGCTGTAGGTGTCACTATGTAGGAATTAATCTGCCCCGGGGCACACGTCGCAGTGTGAGAGTCCTTCCCGGGCGCTGCTGCAACACGTGCATGGTCTGCACCTCCAGTTAGACCGTGAGTGGCAGGGGTACAGAGGCCATACCTTCCAGGCCCTTTGTGTCCCGCCAAAGCCCTCAGCGCAGCTTCTCGGCGGGGCTGGGTGGCTGCTCGGCTGGGCGGGTGACGCCTAGCCCAGCAGTCTCAGAAGGGTTTGCTGGCTCAGATAAGGCCGGAGACTCCTCTTCCCTGAATGGCCCAGCCCTTCTCCAGTACCGACCCCCCGCACTCTGGCCTCCTGGTGACCTGTGTGGGGCCTCTCCCTTGGGGTTCTCTAACGGCCCCCCTTCCTCTCACAACATCTGCATTTTAAGAAGGGACACAGAGTCCTACAGATAATCAGGATTCTCACTTGGCTATTCAAGCCTCCCAGAAACTGCTGAGTACCTACCTCAAAGTCACCAGAGAAAATGTGTTTGGAAAAATAAATTCCACTTCAGAGGCTCCTGAGTGAATACCAGAGCAACACCACCAAAGCAAAAAGGGCCCCTTCGGCACGTTAAAACCCCGAGGGGCAGCTCCCTCTGCCCAGTCTCCTCTTTGTGGTTCAGACACAGCTCTCAGTGCCCGCGTTATCATTTCGTTTGCACTTCTGAACTGTTCTGTCTCACTGAGCGTGGACAGAGCACCTATTAAGCACTGGGAAATGTCCATACAACACTTCTGTTTACTCCCAACAACTCAGGAGGGAAATGGGATCCCCATTCGTGATGCAGAAATTGAGGCCCCAGGAAGTGTGAATGAAGCCCATGCTGGGCACTGTGACCTGCCCTTTTCCAATCCACACACTTGCAGGGTGGGCGTTATCGACTCCATTTCACACAGGAGGAACCTGGGGTCACTCAGTCACCCAAAAGGCCCTGGGCATCCAGCTACCAGTGCAGCTCCAGCTTAAGTCTCCAAACTTGGTGCCCTTCCCATACCCCAGACTCCTCTTGCCAAGAGGACCGCGGGAGTCCTTGAGGTTATACCCAAGGTCCTCCTGGTGACCTTGACACCCACTAATAGGTGCTTCCGGACTGGTGAGAAAGACCAAGCCTTTGCCCAGAACAACAAAGCTGTCAATGAACTAGCTAAAAATAAAGGAGGTACCAGGTCCCTCAAGGGGAACAGAACAGCCCTGGAATGTGGCTGGGCAGGAAAAGCAGGCTTCATTCTGGGCCTCCATGGCTTGGGCCCAGACCAGCCTCCGTTCCCAATGTCCCAGGAACCTCCAGACAAGAGGGAGAGAGGCTCTGAAATGCAGACTGTTTTGCTTTCACTATAACCAGACCCTAAAGCCAGGAGTCACAAATGCTGCAGAGTAACAGCAGACCAGGCTAGAAATCAAAAGACCTCAGGCCTCTTCCAGCTACACTGACTCCCTCTAACCTTGAGCAAATCACTTCCATCTCTGTGTTTTTCCATCAGTAAACAGCAATAATGAAAACCACCCTCTTGCCCTCACCTATGGCGGGCACAGAAGCTCCATGACACTGGGTTTCTCAGAACACTGGTTTTTCAGAAACTCATGGTGGCAAAAACAGAATGGTGCCTAGCATCAGTGCCCTACTCGAGGCTCTGGCCGCCTACTCCCCCACCAGGCCTCTCAAGATGCCAACAGGTGTGTTCTGGGTGAACAACCATGAATAACATCTGGCATTAGTACAGTTCTGTACACTTTCCAAGTGTTTCCACATCCATTCTCTAATTTGATAAATGGGCAGATCATAAAGCAGGACTAATCTTTACCCCATCTGACAAATACAAGTTTGGACAATTTCGAGAACTCATCCTAGAAAAAGTACTACATACCACACTGCTGAATATCACTATGGTCACCTTCAGAGTACTCCCCTTGGGAAGCTATGCACCTATGCCAGCACCTAGTCCACCCTTCAAAGCAATTTTGGAACTCTTTTTCTGGAATGGCCATCAGAGCCATCATTGTGTCCAAAATCTGACAGTTAAGTTCAAGAACCTGCCACAGTGCGCTTATGTTGGCATCACTTTACAAACAACTCAGTAAGGTGTCATGACATTGCCAAGGTACAATGACAACTCTGATGGCCATTCCAGAAAAAAGAGTTTCAAAATTGCTTTAAAGGGTGGACTAGGCACTGGCATTGCTGCATAGCTTCCCAAGGGGAGTACTCTGAAGGTGACTGTCATGATATTCAGCAATGAGGTGTGTAGCACTTTTTCTAGGATGAGTACGCGAACTTGTCTGACCTCATAAGAAAACTGAGGCACAGAGAGCTTGGTGTCCACCAAACAATACTGCTCAAGTGAGAGGGATCCTTTTAGAGATAATGGATTCCAGCCTCCTGGTTTCACAGATGGGGAAACCGAGTCCCAAGGACCTCAGGAAACCTATAGCTTTAAATGCAGATTGCCTCTGTCCAAACTTCTGAGCCATAAAATGCACTGTCTAGCATAGTGGTGTCCAAAAGGAATATAATGAAAGCTGCATGTGTAATTTTTAAATTTTCTAGTAGCCACGTTTCTAAAAACACAGGCAAAATTAATTTTAACATTTATTTAACCTAATATATTCAAAATATCCCCACATGTAATCAATATTTTAAAAATTATTAATGAGCTATTTTATATATCTTTTTGTCATACAATGTGTCTTTGAAATCCTGTATTTTATAATTAACAGCACATTTCAAACCAAACTTGCCACATTTCAAGTGCTTAGTAGCCACACATGGCTGGCAGCTTAGCTACTGTTCTGGGTAGGACAGCTCTAGCATTCTAGTCATGTCACTGTTATGGGAGCCTTGAGTGATGGTTTCTACTGGGAGACCATTGCAATGCACTGCTTTGAAAGTGAAGCCCTGGCTAACAGTCCTGCTCTGCATGTATGGTGACAGCTACCCACTAGTGTCAGATAGACCTGTGTCCCCATCCTAGCCCCACTGCTTTCTGACCACCAGAAAGATCACGTCAATTCTATTTTCTGAGGCTTACCAACCCCACATGTAAGATGCAGATAGAAATACCTTTATCTAAGCTTGCTGGAAAGACTCAACTAAATCAAGCATGTGAAAAGTGTTTTGTAAATAGCAAAGAACTTTACAAAGGTGAGGTGGTTATCTTTATTACAATGGTGGCCCAGGTCTCCGATTCCACGCACCCTACCCACCCAGAGAGGGTCCTGAAAGGCACAGGATTTATCAGAGAAATGAGTCAGACTGAATAATGGCAAAAACCAAACCCCATGTGTCAATCATTCAAGGAAATCAGCTGCTTACATATGGCCAGGCAGAGGCTGTGAGAGAATGCTAGAACAATCTCTAGGAGTGGACATTATAGAGAACATTAGGGGGGTCTTCTTGCAGGTTAAGCAGTGCCTTCCCCAGGGTCCTCTTTTATTTTTGTTTGTTTGTTTGTTTGTTTGTTTGTTTTTGCTTTTTGGTATGTGGGTAGCTCCCTGGCTGGGAATCAACCCAGGCCGCAGCACTGACAGCGCCAGCACTGAAGCCTTAAGCCACTACACCACCAGGGAACTACCCGCCAGGGTCCTCTTTTAAATGCAAACAAGGATTGGGGAGATGGACAAATAGAAGGGGTACAGAGAAAAATATAAAAACTAGGAAAAATCCCTAACATTTCACTATAAATGACTGTATTGGGCCAATTTCCTTCCAAGTGGAGCGAGTTGGTCAACACTAAGCAACTGGTGGTGGAGGGGTGAGGCGGTGGGGATGGGCAGCCACAAACCACTGTGCTGGTGTTGGGGAGGATGGGGAGGAAGGAGAGATGGGAGTCGGGGCACCTGGAGGGTCCTGCACCCAGCGCCTCCCCATAGCTCCTTCCTTCCTTGGAGCTGTTTCCCTAAACAGCAAAACGAAAGGACAGTATTCTGAGTCAGGAGACCTGGTGTGTTCCCGCCCCATCACATATGAGCTGCGTGGTCATCAACAAGTCACGTCACCACTTGGGGGCTTGGTTTCCTCGATTCTAAATGGACATGATGCCTTCCTCAAGGTGAATGAGAAAAAGCAGGGGCCCTCCCAGCAATTCCACTCCTTTGCATATATCCAAGAGAAATGAAAGCATATGTCCACACAGGAAGAAGAAGGACACAAACGTTCACAGCAGCATTATTATAACAGCCCCAAAGTGGGAACACAAATGTTCATCAACTGACAAACGTATAAGCAAAATGTGGTATATTGATACAAATGAATTTTATTCAGTAATAACAAAGAATGAAGTGATGGTACATGCTACAGCATGGATGAAGCTTAAAAACATTATGTGAAGTGAAAGGAACCAGATATATAGGCCACATATTGTATCATTTCATTTATGGGAAATGTCCAAAAGAGGCAAATCCATTAAAAATAAAAAAAAAGTAGCTAAGTAGGTGGTCACAGGCTGGATGGAGGGATGAATGAGGAGTGACTGCTTATGTGTAAGGGGTTTCTTTTAGGGGTGATAGAAATGTTCTGGAATTAGATAGTGGGGATGGCTGTACAACCTCTGACTATAGTAGAAATCGCTGAATTGTACACTTTCAAATGGTGCATTTTAGGATATGTGAACTATCTATCAATTAAAAAAATAAAAGCAGGGACTCTGCCATCAGACTTGGACCTGAATGCTGGCTGGCTTTTCCATTTATTTACTATCCTGAGTCCTCCTCACCCAAAAATGATCCTAATAGGACCTGCCTCTCAGGGGTGCTGCGGGGATGTTATGCCTTTAGCACAGTACCTGGCAGTTAAATGTGACAGGCGTTACATGTTGGCTTCGATTAGTGTTATAACTACTAATGGTACAAGAAGACCTATGATGGGAAAAAGACAGGCCCCTCCCCAGCAAGCATTCCGTGCACCCTTTCCTCTGAGGTGCCCTCCAGATCTTGGCCTCTGCTACTGGAATCAGATGAACATGATCCAACATCCTCTGCCTTACACGGAAAGGGACCTCTCCCTTGACTTCTATTTGCAAAGGGCTGGGCTGCAGATTTCACATTTCAGTTTCCCCTGTTGCAGGGGCACACCACTCCTTGTACGGAAGACAACCTAACTCAGAGAGGCTGCTGGCCTGAGTTTTCTCTAACAGAGCTAGGCATGCTTAGGAGACTGATAAGCCAGCTCTGCCCCGAGTCAGATCCACCCAGGAAGAGAGCGGGTGTGTGGGCAAAAGCACACGTGTGTTCTAATTCCCAGAAAAGTTTAATGGATTCATGCTTGAGCACAGGGGCCACAGAGAGTCCTCATAAGCCTTTCTCTGCACTGACTGCCCCTCCTCTGTACTGTGCAAACATTTCAGCAGCAGCAGCAGTCAATGGGGCTGGCACTGCTCACAATGAGAGCTGTCAACTTCATTCAGTAATACTTTGCAATAAGAATAAGGGCTCTGCTTGATAAGATAAACTAAGAAATGGCTAATTTTAAACTGAGCTTGAATGCTGTGATATGAATGGAAATAAATGAGAAGCAGACTCTCTAAAAATTATTATATCAAAAATTTTAAAGTTTGATTGTACTAAGAGGAACCTGTACAAAGTTCTGACGGAGCGTGAACTGGCATGACCAGAGGACAGCAGTTCAGCAAAATCTTAAAAATGGGAAGATGCACACACCCACCTCCACTGAGCAATTCTAGCCCTAGGTGCACAGCCTAGAGAAACCTGCACGAGTACTGAAGGAGTACCAGACTGTCTGTCGCTTGAGAAATGAGAAACCCAAATGCCCATCAAAAGAACAGATAAACTAATTGTGGTATATTCACACAATGTAAGAGCACACAGCAGCTTAATTTGATGAAACACAGCTATACGGATCAACATGGAAAAATCCCAAATACAGACTGCTGAGCTAACAAAAGCAAGCTGCAGAAGGATACAAATACAGTATAGCACCATTTACAAAAGGTTAAAATCTTATAAAGTAACACCATATACTGTTTACAGATACATGACATGTAATAAAAGTGTAATACCATGCATGGAAATGATAAACTCCACATGCAAGACAGAGGTCACCTCTGGACAGAATAAGGAATGGGACTGAAGAAGGAAGGCCACAGAAGGGGTTTCAGTTGTGCCCATAATGTAATTGTGTCTGTTATTTTTCAAATGAAGAGTGGATACAAAGGTGTTTGTTGCATGAACTTCAATAATTTTTAAGCACCTCAAGTTCTTCTTAATAAAAAATTAACCCATGTTGATTTGTGGGGGAGAGAATTAAAACTTTTATTCCAAAGTAAATCATTAAAATCAACAAAGATGGCCTTTAGAGGAAAGAAGCAGTGGGAGCAAGAATAGCCCTCTGGTTCCCATACCAGATTTTCTTAAGGTCTTCAGAAAGTCACTTATCTCCTCTGGACTCCAGTCCCTGTTTCTAGATGGGGAATAAAATCTCCGCTTTCTGTCTGCAGCACACAGGCAGGCAGCAGGATGACCAGGGGAGGAGCTGCCCTGGGACACACAGAGGTAATACTTTTGGTCTTGACAACCTTGCTGCGGTTTCTGAAAGATTAAATGAAAGTAAATGCACAAACACACGTATGTATGTACTATATTTGTGTATGCTGTTAGACAGATGATAGATATAGACAGACAAACAGATAGGGAGACATACAGACATAGACACATGCACATACGTAACTGATCTCTGATATGACACCTATAAAGTCCTTCAAGATGCTCAGAGATAACAAACCATTAAAAAGAGAAAAAGCAAAACTACATTTTGGTAACTATCCATTTGACTCTCCCTTACAAAGTTTCCAAGTATAATATTCCCTTTTGTACATCTGGAGTCTGGCTTTAACCCTACCAGCCCACGGTACCGATTTTCGGTCATTGCCGACCCTGCCGCTGTACCGCTGGACCTAGGTTTCGGTACTTTGCCTCGTACGTGAAAGACATGACTCCCAGTTCCATCTTATTCTAACCACTTGTTTGCATGGAACTAACATTTTTCTATATCATGTTGGTTTTTTCTCTTTAATGCTCAGGAGCCCAGGTCTAGGGGACAGTTAGGTTCAGGGCCTCAGGTCTGGTTGGGTTAAGCCATTCCTAAGCTAGTGTTTCTCACCCAAGACCTGACTGCTGGCTCCTATCTGCCCGCATGCATTGTATGCTTTGTACTTACTGTTGAGACAACAATTATTTATAGTCCGTGAGAACAGGGACCATTTCTACCAGGTTTATAATTGTTCCATCAGCCTAGCACAGTTACCCCACACATGATTAAGGACTCAAATGTTTTCTGAGGAAACCATTGAGTTCCCATGATCAGATCTGATTGCAAATCAATAAGCAGGTGTCAGCAGTCCACGACTGCCTCCTGGACCGGAGCTATATGGTGGCCTCTTCATCCGGTTATCTCCCCCAGGGCCTCCGCGGACATGCTCAGAGCTGACTCCAGGGGTAATTCTATCAGGCAGGAATCCCTGAGTACAGACACACACGGAGATGGTACTCGTTATGCCCAATCAGTCTTTTCAGGAGAAAGCTGCCCATGCCTTCCCCAAAAAACCAGGAGGAGCGTGGGAGGACAGCGCAACATGGCCAGATGTGAAAGTCCCTCACACCCACCCACTTTCCCAGTTTATTCCCTCACGACAGTCCCAAATTATCAAACCAAATGAATTGTTGGGGCTTTTCTCGGGGGAGAACTCCTAGGAACATCCAAGGTAGAACGAACAGGGATTATAAAATGAAGGTTCATCAAGAAGTGAGACTCAGGGAGTTCCCTGGTGGTGTAGTGGCTTAGGGCTTTGGCACTGTCGGTGCTGCAGCCTGGGTTCGATTCCCGGCCAGGGAACTACCCACATACAAATAAATAAATAAATAAATAAAAATTGTGACTTATTTACCATTAAAAAAAAAAAAAGAAGTGAGACTCAGATTCCTGGATATTTGTATAACAGCAGCTGAGAAGGTACAAAATTTCCTAATTTTCCTGATGCTCACCTCTCTCATCTCTGAGCAATAAGGAAAGGGCATTTTTTTAAATGCTTGCTTTTGCAGCTGGGACACATGGGCTCTGAGAAAACAGACCTTAGGGAGCCCTTTAACTGCTAAGCATACTCTCCCCCACCTCTGCCACCAAGCACATTGAAGACTCCTGGGTTCTGGCCTTTGGGACTAATCACACCTGCAAATGGGCATTACTTAGGGTCAAGGAGATCTCGCCCATAGAAAATCCAGTGGCATTTGCTCATCATTCTGACAACCCTAGAGGGAAAAATGTCTAGTCTTTCTTTAGGGGCCAAGTTCTGATCTTTCTGGACTCATCCTCCTTCCCTAAACAGAGGACTATGCAATGCCTCACCCTCCTACAGGCTCCTGATGGCTAAGCTGAGTGGAAGAAGCTGGTGAGATGAGAGGCATGTTAGAAGTTACTTGGAGGTCAAAGAGCCCAGTCTCTAGCTGCAGAATTAGCAGATGTCTGGGATTCTAATGAATGGAATCTTTCACAAGCAAACATGTGCCTCCTTTTCCTCCGAAAAGCACTACAAGAGTGAAAAAAAATACGTTTTGTGCTCAGTTTCGTTTAATGCCAGTATGCTCTTTTCATAAGATCCCATTAATCAATATTAATCAGACAGTCTGGAAAATGGGGCTCCACACTGGGAAGCCAGACACTTGGCCTGGATATATATCAACTCAGGACATATTTATGAAGTTGAATTACTGACATGTCTCATAGGCAAGGCGGAGAGAAATGATACCCTTTTCATGATCACTTTTATATGTCAAACAATCCTGGAAAACCTTCCCTGGCACAGGCATCATCCCCATCTTCCCTCCTCCTACCCTCAGGCCAGAGGACAAGAAGATGAGTGAGGGGTAGTGGCGGGTGGCAGGGCTGTCTCTAAAGCCCCAGAGGCTGCCTAGAAATGGAAGGGCTGAATCATCATGGCTGCCCATGCTGGCAGGTTTGAGGGGGTGGGACTGTTCTTCCTGGGTCCCCATCAGGTCTTTAAGTAGGGCCCGGCTCCCCGAGGAAGATCAGGTCTTAGAGTCCTGCATCCCCACCCAGCCTTTCCCATGGTAAGTGGTGGGCAGGAAGGGCTGGTCTCTAACAAGTCCTGAGTCCCAAGAGAGCAGATTCAGTCCCCCAGCATCTGTACAGGTAGAGGTGGGGAAACCTGACTAGGTCATTGGAACAAGTGCCTGCTACATGCTCAGGAAGCTTCCTGGGGACACACACATGGATGGCAGTGCCACACAACCCATCATGCAGGCCAAGATTCTTGATCGCCTAGCAAGAATTCACACTCCCACCTCCCCATAGAAAGCAGCATAAGAAGTCCACAGTACAAGAAAGCCATCTTGTTTTCAAGAATCTCCTTGACCAATAATATCATCTGGGAGAAGCTTTGACCACAAGACCCTCTTCCAACAAGGTTCTGAGGCCAGAAGAGGGTGGGGAAGGAATGTCAGAACCCCAACCTCAGAGGAGGAGGGATTTGAGTATCAACTGATTCAGAAGTCACACACTCTGATGCCTACAGGAGTGGGCAGAATGTGAGTCAGGCCACCAAGGGGAGTGGAAGGCTCTGGGGTGACACTGGACACTGCGTGACTGATAAAACAGGTCCCACTGAGTGCAGTTTAAACCTCAACTCAACTCAGCCCTGGAGGCCACACAGGTGGTGGTGGGTGTCACTTATAAGGTCATCTGAGTCCCCACCCCAGTGATCTACTGTCCTGAGCTACAAAAGACGCCACCTGCACAGAGAGGGCAGTGAACTCATTCATGTCTTAAATTCCCACTGTGAAATGGGAAGAACATCAATGATACAAAACCACTGAAGCAACCTGTCAAATGCACATATTGACATACACAACTCCCAGAGCTCAGTGGCCAGAAGGAAGCTCCAGGGTGCTCCAATGGAGTGAGCATGAGTGCTACTCCAGAGTCACTGTCACTCATAGCCATGAGGGACCATGGCAGATTCCCAGGCCTGAGTCCCCACTCAGTTCAGGACCCAGGGTCCAAGCAACAACCCCAGGGCCTTTGTCTTAGCACCTCCCCCTCAGCTGACTTCCAAGAGGCTGGTCAAGTTCCCAGTGGAGAAAGGCGGAAACTTGGGTCACACCCTGGCTCTGCCTCTAACTCACCAGGTGACCTTGATGAGGTCACCTTCATCAAGCCTGTTTCCTATTGTGCCAGAAGAGGGGTTTGACTTAGGCAGGTAGAAAGAGAACTAATAAAGAACATTCTGAGGCTTGTAGGGCAAAAAAATCCTGGCCTGTTGCTCCTCCTGCCTCTCAACTGTAGGTACTGCTCCCTTCTTTGAACTCCAAAGTGAGATTGACTTTGCTCATCCATCCCAGCTTTCCCAGGGCAATAATGTCACCCATTTGAGGTGTGGGTGGGTCAGGAGGCTGTGCCAGACCTAGCACTAATAAAATGAGCCTTTCCTTACAGCCAAAGCTGTTTCTTAAAAACATGGTGGCAAAGTTGACACAGGGGAGAAATACGCCCTTAAGACCTGCCAACAGACAGTATTTTATGTTAGACAGATGTCAAAGGCAGCAACACCTCATGTGCAAGTACACACGTGGCTCAGCAAACTTGCTAATGCCTCCATTCAACTCAAAAGACCAGTCTCTTATTTCAGTTCCCTGGACTGCCTGAAAATTATAGCTTTAAGAGAACAGTCACGTAGAGGAATAAAAAATTCCATTCAGACATGACGCTCCAGTCCTGAGGCCTTGAGCAAAGTTTCCGGTGGCCTCCACGCCCCTCTAGGTTCCGGGAAGCCCGGCCGATCACCCCATACTCAGTTTAAGGAACAGCCTCAACAGCTGGGACAGCCCGGGTGACAGCTTCTCCCAAGCACCCGACATCCTCCGCCGGGAACCCCAAATATGGGATGCCTGGCCTTCAGCCAGAACCCCCGCCTGCTGCGCGCTCACCTCCCCAACGTCTCTGATCACTCCTCCGCCCACCACACTCAGACCCTTCCCAACAGGCCCTAAGGACCGGCCCAACGGTCCCCACAGAGCCACCTCCCCGCAGAGCCCGGGGGCACATATGACATCCACAGCCCGTTTCAAGGACACTGCAGCAAGCAGCCCAGTCTCAGGGGTCTTGCCCCAACTGAACACACACAGACATTCCCAGGGAGAATCAATTAAATCCCTCCCTACCACCCTGAAGTTCAACCACTGCTAGCTTGGGGAAGGCCAGGCGTAGGAGGATGGAGGCGGCGGCGGCGGCGGCGAGCGGATGCCGGAATGCAACGCCGCCGCCAGGGCGCCCGGAATGCAACGCCGCCGCGGGCGGGGCTCACCTTTTTGACTTGGTCATCCTTCAGCTCGGTGAAGTAATAGGCTAGGAGCTGCGCGGCGATCATGCTGGCGGTCGGGGGCTGGGGCGGCAGGCGTATAGGGCCGGCGTCGGTCCTCCGCAGCCGGGGCTAGCAGTGGTCCTCGGGTTGCTGCTCGGTGGCTCCTCCTCCTCCTCCCGCGGCTCCACCCCCACGACCCGGGCGCGGCGGCAGCTCGCGCGCTCCCAGTCTGCGCGCTCCCGTCCTCGGGAGGATGACAGCCGCCAGCCGGCCCACCTCCTCGGCGCCCATTGGCTGCCGTGCGCCTCTGCAGCGCCGGGTGGTGGCATCCGGGCCTGGGCGGAGGGGAGGGGGGGCTCGGCGGCCGCTCCCTCCCGCGCCGGAAAAGGGGCGGGCGACGCTGCGAAATCCCCACTGCCTGGCATCTCCCTGCACGTCCCCCACGTAGGAAGCCGGCGCAGGGGCAGGAGGCGCTCTTGAGCGTGCACCATCACGCGTGGCGGCGCCGTGCCCGGGTAGGGCGCAACGGGGACATGTGGAGCATGGAAAAGACACCGCCCGGTTCGGCCGAGACGAATGGCCTGAGAGGGCTTGTTGCGGGCCGGACAGCCCAGGAGGGTGGTTCCCTTCCTCGAAATTAGGGCTCGCCCCGGGAGTTCCGTGTTTGGGTAGACGCCGGGAGGGGATTGGCAAAAGTGGGCGTGGAAAACGAGCTGGGCCGGGGCCAGGGCCGGCAGGAGCCAGGAGGCTTCGCCATTCTTGCACCCGGTGCCCACGCCATCCTTCCCATGGGCCCAAGGGGCCAAGTACAGAGCCCCACCTGGGACCACACTCGCAGTGCCTCACCCCGCCCCTCCCGTGCCGTGCGCTTTGGGCCAGCCCGGCCTAATCCCCGCCTGCCGGATTTGTATTGCTAAACCAAGAGCGAACCACATACCCCCGCCCCACCAGTCACCGGTTCTTGCGGCCATCCCTGAGGGCGCACCCCTGCTGGGCGGGCCTTGGCCCACAGGCCCCCAGCAGGCCTGAAGCTATCCTCTGGGCCTCCACTTCCTATTGGGCACCCAGGCTCGGTGGGGTGAGAGGGACAGTTTAGGCACCCCTCCTAGGTACCACCTTTTTAACTTCCCCAGAGGAAGTTAGCTGGGCTGGAAGGGATCCCTGGAAAGCCCTTAAGCTTGAAAATGGAGGTGTTTATGCTATTAGGGCTGATAGCTATCTTAGGATTCTAAGATTAATTGCTTCCTTGTGCCAGACACCCCCGGGAGTTTTCCTACCTTACAAGATGACATGAACTCAAAATACAAAAAAGTGGTTACTATCCTGATTCAACTAGTAAGGAATTTGAGGTTCAGGAAAGTCATGTATCTTGCGGGACTTTGTAGAACCAGTAAACTGTAGTAGATCCAGGATTAGACCTTGGGTCTATTTTCAGAGCCAGTGCTCACACTTGGGGTTTGCTGTCCTCCCAGTTGTATTGCCTAAATAGGCCTCGGATCCTGGGACCAACGCCAGACTTTGTGGTGCCCAGAGATGGCTAGAGTCCACCCTGAACACCTCTACCCCAGCCTTAGATGCTGCAGGCCCCTAGCCAGGCCTAGGAAAGATACAGGGGAATCAGTGGAGATTACTTAGAGTCAGGATAGCCCTCCTCCAGAACCTCAGGGGCCTGACTGTTGCCTTCACCAATTGAAGAAGACCTTAGCTGTGGCCCTTGAGGCCCCCTCAATCCAGAGCACAGTGCAGTCCCCAACCACTGACTTGATGGCTGTGGCAACCCAGGTGACTTCTCTAATCCTGCATCCTCTTCCATAAGACGGCAATACTAATGCCCACCCATCCTGTTGGTTGTTGTAGAACACTGCAAATAAAATACCTGCTTATAATGTACACTTAACAAATAGTAGGTATTATGAATGGGGAGCTGACGAGGTTTAAATTTCAGGGCTTCTTACCCACATTCCCCTCATTCTAGGCCATAAGAGGGCCTAACAATTTTATATTTCTAACTTTGAATTATTTTCCAGAGAATCTCTCCCAAATTATTTAAGCTTCAGGCCCCACAAAACCTGGATCTACCCCCTTCATACTATCATCATAAACCAGAAGCATCCACCAAACACTTATGCTGCATGCATGGCCATAAAGCAAAATTGGGAGAATGAGAACAATTTGATTGTTCTCAAGTGCCACTTGAGTCCTACAAATGTGATTCTGCCAGACTCACAAGGCTAGAAGCTCCTTGAGAATTAAGAACTGAGAACTGTGCTTCGTTAATTGTTCTGCTCCCACACCTAGCACGGGGCCTGGCACTCAGGTGGAATGAGACCAATCAGTGATCGGGAGCATACATCCCCCTTAGGCCAGCCCCCAGCCAGCACCACGACCATGCCCCGATTACAACAGATGTCTGAGCTGAGCCAGGATGAAGGTGACCCTCTCAGTTACCAAGCTACCCGGAGATGTTCTGTGTGCAGGCAGGGAGGCTGGCGATGCTTTCTCTTCCCTAGCCTCTGAAAGAGAAACTGCTTCTCAAGATGACTCACTTCCCACCCTTTGAATGCAGCCAGGTCCCAAAGCCTACAGTGTTTCCTAAGAAATATATCTAGGCCTGACCTACTGCCTCCTCCCAATCCGCAGTCCTCATATGCCAGAAATATTACAAGCATCTCCTAGCTGCCCTCCCTAGTTCCTGGCTTCCCGCCATCCAAGTCATTCTGAGGTCCAGGCCACATTATTCCTGCTAAAAAGCAGTCTAATCACATCGTAATGCTGCCCCAAATCCTTTCTTCCTGATGAAGCCAATTTAAACATTTCTGCCTGGTGTCTGAGGTCTTCTGTAATCTGACTCTTCCCCACTTATGTCTTCCTCCCCGCTTGGCCACACAGCAAGACCACTTCCTGCTGTCCTCAGCCCCCTGCCACCTCCATTCCATTTGAGCCCCTACTCATATTGCCTTGCTTGCCCTGCCTTTTGCAGTCACCTCCACCTGACCAAGTGTCTGTCTCGCCTAAGGTTCAGTTTCCCTACCCTCCCATAAAATCGTCCCTGAACATGACTACTCACCCTAGTCTCCCAGTCCTCAGCACCTCCACAGGGCAACCTCAGACTGTACTCAGAGTCCATCTAGACCTAGGCCAAGACTCTTCTTTACACATGAGAAATCTGAGATGCAGCTGGTGGGCCATCTTGCCCGGTGTCAGGTTGTGGTAGAATATGGAGCTGGGACTCAAACCCAGTTCTGATGCCCAGCCGGTGTTCTGTCCATCCTTGCCACCATCTCACTCAGCCTGGGCCTCAGATAAGTAACACTGAGTCATGACAAACTGCCTGATATTGTTGACTGTCTTCTTGAGGGCTGGCCTTATCTACCCCAATCAGACAGCTTCCTGAGGCCAGAGCCCATGCTGCACTGCTGTGTCCCCACACTGGGCCTGTGTCCCCGCTATCATGCCATTTATCGCCTCATGCATTTCTTTATTATTTCACTTCTTTTTGCTGTCACATAGCTCTTAGACCTCAACTAAGCCCCCTTGCTAATTACTCTGGACTTTCAGGAAGAGCAACAAAGACTGCGGCCATGGAAGTCTGCTTCCACGGGTCTCCTTCCCTCACCCTCCATATGCCCCTCCCCATTCCCTGAATCCCCTGGGTTTCTCTGTTCATTTACTGTGCTTCCTCTTATATGAGCCGGGGGCGGGGGGGAGGGTGTCAGAGAGTGCCAGGCTGCTACCCCACAAAACACCCCTGCTGGTAGAACACGGGCTACAGCTAGGCTGGAGTTGGCAGCATTCACACCTGACCCATGGCACTAGAAATGTTACTCCCGAAAGTCTTTCCAATGGATCAGGGCTGTACTCCAGCACCCAGGAGCATACTTGGAAGAGCAATGTTTGCATAAGGTTGACAGTTTACAGAGCAGTTTCTCATTTATTGCCTCATTTCTCCCGATAACAGGCTGGTGAGGCTGGAAGGGCAAATATCATTATTTCCACTTAATCAGTCATTGAGGATTATGGAGGTTACAGAGCTTGTTTAAAGTCTCAGAGGTAAAGACAAAGTGAAAAAAGAAAAATTAAGGCCAGTGCCCAAACCATGGCAGTCTTGGAATACTGACAGTTTTTTGGGGGGTGGGGAGGAAGCTGTCATGCAGAGCTCATTCTGAAAAGAAGCACCCAGAAAGGAAACTGACCAGCATTTGTTTCACTTTGATCCGTTTTCAACCTGGCTGCACAAAAGAATCATCTGGAAAGCATTTGCAAATGCTGATACCCAGGCTCCAGCTACGATGACTGAATTGATCTGAGGTACAGTCCAAACATCACCTTTTAACTTTTCCCCAGATGATTTTCAGGTGCTGCCAGGAATGAGAATGACTGATTTAGATCCTAACTTTCCAGGGAAACATCTGGAGGAAATTTCTGAAATGAAATCCACCCAGACTATTTTTAGCAGTCTCTCTTGCACAATGATAAAGGTACTTTCTGCAGGGTCTTAGTCTAAGACTCTTAGAGGCTCTGCAGATCTGGAGCACACTGGGATGAAAGTTCTTTAGAACTTTCTCATCAACTTTGCAGACAGTCTGCATCCTGTGTTGTTGTTGGGTTTTTTATTTGTTTGGTTTTTTGGGGGGGAGGCAGTTCCCTAACTGGGAATTGAACCCAGGCCGCAGTGTTGAGAGCGCCAAAGCCTAGCCACTACACCACCAGGGAACCCCGCTGGGTCCTGTGTGACAAGGCTGGTTAGAAGGCATGAGTGCCCAACCCCTGGAGTTGCTGGGTTTATAAAATCACATTCTCAACCTGTCTCCTTTCTTCTTTCATTTGCCCGTAGTTCTGCCCTCTGACAACATCCTAACAGAGGTTATAAATTGGCAACCACCTTGTTAAAACATGGTCTACAACATATCTTATTTGGCCCACCTAATGTTTTATAAATAGGAGCCAATACTTGAAAATTAAGAAATTTCACTTTAACAATCCAGTCTACTGGCATCTGCAGCCTAGCGGCACAAGGCCCATGTTATGGAGGCAGCAATCAGCTGGAATTGAGGGTCCACTGCCCACTTCAGACAGATTAGGAGTGCCGCAGCTTGCCCCAGACCCCACCCAGCCCACCCCACTTCAATCATACACACTGCTGCTGACTGGCCCCTGTAAGCATTCAAAGTTTTCAACTGGTAACTGGAATTTATTATGTCAAAAGCCTCAGGCATTAAAGGGTAGGGTTAAGATGACAAACAGAAGTATGTAATTGTGCAAGATGTAAATCTTACACCCTAGGCACTTCTCTTCCTTCACCCTAGTCTCAACCCTCTCTGGTATTTATGGCCCCCGTCTGCCTGCCCCTTGCTCAACCCTGACCTATTTACCTGATTCACAAAGGGCCTGATGCCCAGAAATGACTTTCTCAGTTTCTGTCCCAAGAAGTCTTCTACTCTTCTTCAGGGATGACAGTCCCTCAGGGGATCCAAGGGAAGTCAGTCTGGCCCTATCACTTCCTGGACAGCTCTGCTTCATTCCATTGCCTCTGCACCTACCAAGCCTCCTATGCATAAATAATAATAGGCTGGAGGAAGAAGGGTTAACCAGACCGCTCAAGTCGGCCTGGCTTCAGCCCTGCTTCTTATCTCAGGATAACTCCTTCCCCAGAGGAAGCCCTTATCTTGTTGCAACAGAGCAATCTCAAATCACCCAGCTGGTTACTCTGAGTTTCCTGGGATAGTTCTCCCCAGTGGCCACACATAACCGCCATCACAGGGCCAACAAAAGGTCATCACTCCTGCCCCTTAGAACTAACACCAAAACATAGAAGGAAATGCTCATGCCAATACCTAAGCAGGGTTCCTGGCTATGGGGTTCCACAGGCCAGCAAATTAAACATACAAACAAGGAAGAACTTGGTACTGACCTTTTATTTTGCTAAGAAAGGCTATTTTTTAAAATCATAATTTCCATGTCCTACCACTATAAGTTTCTAAAGGAAAAGATGTTTTAACCCAGAGAAGTAAAAATAAAGGTTTCTTTTTAAACTAAATACATTTGGCTTTATAATAATAATAGCTAAAACTTAGGTAGAACTTACTACATACCAGGTTCCACTAATAGCTTGTTTGACCCTCAGAACAACCCAGTGAGGTAGATGCTAGTTATATCTCCACCTCATAGATGAGAATACTGAGTCCCAGGGAGGTTAAGTGACTTCTCCAAGGTCACATGGCTACTGAGTAAAAGAGCTAAGCTCTAGACCACTCTGCCTCTCTAACAAGGTAAAATATTCACTTTATCATATAGTCCTTATTTCTATTTTTCTACCCCAGCCCAGTGACATCTGGGTTCAAGGACCTGCCTTATGGAGCCCAAGGTACCAAGTTAGACTTGGTTAGATTTGTAAAGCATGACACATGGATGGAGCCTGGCTCTGCAGAGCCCTCCTAGAGAGGGCATTCTTATACCAAGTCATGAGGCAGATCCACATGACCAAGGGGACTGGATGGGAGGTATGGAAGCAGCTGTCCCTCGCAATGGGGTAGGATGGGGCATTGGCTTGGTGGATCCCATTGATTGGGCTGAGTGTGCTTTCCTCTCTCACTGTCCTCTGTCGGCCCATCCCAATGTGCCCTACCCAAAGAATCACTCTTGTCCAAAAGCTCCACCACTACCTCTCTCCCAAGCTCCAGACCCATATTTCCAAATGCCGGTGAATATCAGCTCCTAGATAACCCACAGGTACCTGAAACTCAGTGTTTCCCATTACCGTCATTTTCTTCACCTCAAACTGACTATTTCTTCTCAATTTCCCACCTTGACATTCAGTCATTCAACAAGTATTTGTGAAGCACCTACTCTGCCCTGCACTTCCCAGTCACTAGAAATGTGCTGGTGAGCAAGACACAGTCCCTGCCCACATTCTGGTGGGCAGAGGCAGACAGTAAACATGTCACAAAGTAAATACACAGCACATCAGGTGCCAGGGGGAAAAATAAAGCAGAGTACAATCAACCCAGCTGCATCCTACGATTTCCATTTCTTCTTTGTCCTAACTGATGAGTATTCCACATTTAGCTGAAGTCAGACCCTGCCTCAAAATAAAGACTACATTTTTAGCAGCCCCTACAATTAGATGTGGCTCTGTGACCAAGTTCTGGCTAAACAGACAAGAGTGAGTGTCTGATGGTAGCTTCCAGGGCCCGTCCTTGACACACGCTGACAGGGAAGCTTTCCCTCTTCCTTCTTGTTGGCTAAAACACACACAGACTGGCTGGAGATACTGAAATGCTCTGCAATTATGAGTTCATCTGGAGCCACCAGAAGTGAAAGAGGCAAGGAAGAACCTGTGGAGGGAGCTGTCACCTTGATTTGGGGAATGACAGCCACACAAAACAAAGCAACAAAATAAAAGAGAAGGAACTTGCATCCCTGTCACCAAGGTACCCCATAGTAGCCCCTCACTGACTACCTCCAGATTTCTAGAACTCGAAGGAAAAATAAAATTCCAGTGTGTTAACCCAAGTGCTATCTGGGGTTTTCTGTTACCACCAGCCAAATCTAACCCTCACTAATACCCAGGTTGAACGTGGAAAGCCTAGGAGTATCATTTTAGTTGGGTGACTATGAGAAGGCCTCTCTGAGGAAGTGACATTTGAGCAGAAACCAGAATAAAATGAGGGAGCATGCCATGCCGTGTCTGGGAAAAGAGTGTTCTAGGCAGAACCCTCTCCCTGTCACCTATCACTGGACACCATTCTTGAGCTTTTTCCCCTCCCAAGTGCCCACATCTAATCTGTCACCAAACCCTATCAAATTTACCTATAACTGTGTCTCAGGAACAAACCAAACAAACAAATAAATCAAACCTAAGAACTCTTTTGAATCCATCGTCTCCTCCCCATTTGTTCTGCTAGAACAGGCCTTAGTGGGTTGAAATGGTGCCCCAACCCATGTGAGAAATGTTCTAACCCCCACAAGCTGTGAATGGGACCTTATTTGGAATGCTCTCTGTGTGTGTAATTAAGGTAAGGATCTCAAGATAAAATGATTCTGCATTACAGGTGAACCCAAAATCTAATGACTGTCCTGATAAAAGGCAGAAGACATAGGGAGAAAAAGAATACTATGTGAAGAGGTGGGTAGAGATTAAAGAAAGTTCTGCAGCCACAAACCAGGGAAACTGGAGCCACCAGAAGTGGAAGAGGCAAGGAAGAGCCTGCGGAAAGAACAGGCCCTGCTGACACCTTGACTTTGGACTTCTGTTCTACAGACCCATGAGACAATAAGTTTCTAGTATGTTAAACCTTTCCTCCCACTCTGAGGTGGGTCATCTTGCACACACACCAGCTCTGGAGATCTCGCTGTACGTATCCACCACTCGCTGTCTGGTTTCCTGAAAGCCCAAGGCTCATTCATGCTCCTTGTTGCTACCAGAGAGAAAACGATTTAATCACATGACTCCTCAGTCTAGATTCTACAATGGTTCTCAACCTTCCTAATGCCGTGACCCTTTAATACAGTTCCTCATGTTGTGGTGACCCCCATAACATTATTTTCGTTCCTACTTTATAACTGTCATTTTGCTACTGTTATGAATCGTAATGTAAATATCTGATATGTGTTTTCTGATGGTCTTAGGCGACCCCTGTGAAAGGGTCGTTTGACCCCCAAAGGGGTTGCAACCCACAGGTTGAGAACCGCTGGTCTAGAAGATCCTTTGGGGCCACCAACAGAGTTTCTGACTCTGACATCTAATGCCAGCCCTGCCCGACTTCATCAACACCACCTCCTGCCTTCCCCTCCAGCCTCGCACCAGTCAGCCTCTTCAGGCCTCTTTCCATCCTTCAAGGTGCTGCTTTTGCACTTGCTGTTCTCTCTGCTTGGAATGTCCTTCGTGGCCTTGCAAGACCCTCTGCAAATCTCACCACCTATCCAACCTTCCTTATCTCTGTATGAATAAGACAGGGTTGATCCTTCCCTCATCTGGCTCTTAAGACACAGGGCACCTTATGTGGTAACATTTTTTTCTTGGCATGCTGTTTCACTTCTCAGCCATTAAGTCCTCAGAGGCTAAAGACTGCGTTTATTCATTCTTGGAAGAAGAATACAGTTGCTCAATCAGTGATATGAGGAGCAGCATAGCGGTGGCTCTAAATCAAGACCCAGGCTTGGGACCAGGTAATAGGTTCAGATGCAGGAGAAAAAGTTGGCTCTTAAAGATTCTACCTTACCACCTTTGCATGAAGCAACCCCCGCCTCACATCTACTTGATTGTAATTTTAATGGCCTGGTAAGGGGCCAGCTTGGGGAATGGGAGGGAGGATTGGAGGCCATTACAAATAGCAAACAAGGAGTTCCCTGGTGGTGTAGTGGCTTAAGGCTTCGGCGCTGGCAGTTGTCAGTGCTGCGGCCTGGGTTCGATTCCCAGCCCCCCACATACTACAAAAAACAAAACAAAATAGCAAAGAAAGCTCTGATTTGGAAGAGGGGAGCGAGTATTCTATTCCCTCTCCCAGAGCCTCTCCCATAGTTAGTATGCTATGCAGCTCCAAGGCAG
>PVJL010012213.1:0-38419 GCA_004026885.1 Lyroderma lyra
TTGCATTGTGCCTTTTATCATGATGTAATGACCATCTTTGTCTTTTACTATCTTTTTTAACTTGAAGTTTATTTCATCAGATATCAGTATGGCCACTCCTGCTTTTCTCTGGTTACCATTTGCTTGGAGTATTGTATCCCATCCTTTCACTCTGAGTCTGTGTTTGTCCTTACAGCTGAGGTGTGTTTCTTGGAGACAGGATATGGATGAGTTCTGTTTTTTAATCCAGTCTGCTACTCTCTGTCTTTTTATTGGTGAGTTCAGTTTATTAACTTTTAGAGTGATGATCGATATGTGAGGATTTCCTGTGGCCATTACTTATTTCTTTTTTGTTTTGGTTTGTTTGTTTGTTTGCTTACTTTTGTTTCCTTCTTGTTGCCCCAACTTGAAGACACTGGTACTAAACTTATAGACCTAGGACTCAAGGAAAACTTAATGAAGCTGTCCTCAAAGGCAAGGGAAGTAAAAGCAAAAATAAATGAATGGGACTATATCAAACTAAAAAGCTTCTGCACAGCAAAAGAAACCATCAATAAGGCAAAGAGACAGCCAACTGAATGGGAGAAAATATTTGCAAGTAATGCATCAGATAAGGGTCTAATATCTAAAATATATAAAGAACTAATAAGACTTAACAACCAAAAAACAAACAACCCAATTGAAAAGTGGGCAGAAGAACTAAACACACTTCTCTGACGAAAAAATACAAACGGCCAGCAGACATATGAAAAAATGCTCATCCTCTTTAGCTATCAGGGAAATGCAAATAAAACCACAATGAGATACCACCTCACACCTGTGAGAATGGCTATTATCAACAAGACAAGGAATAATAAGTGCTGGAGAGAATGTGGAGAAAAAGGAACTCTGGTACCCTGCTTGTGGGAGTGCAAACTGGTACAACCACTGTGGAAGGCAGTGTGGAGGTTCCTCAGAAAATTGAGAATGGAGCTACCATTTGACCCAGCAATCCCCCTTCTGCGGATCTACCCAACATATTTGAAAGCTTTTTTCCGCAAAGACTTATGTACCCCAATGTTCATTGCAGCGCTGTTCACAATGGCCAAAACATGGAAACAACCAAAGTGCTCTGTGACAGATGACTGGATAAAGAAGCTGTGGTACATATACACAATGGAATATTACTCAGCTGTAATTAAAGATGAAATATTGCCATTTGCAACAAAATGGATGGACCTGGAGATCATCATTCTAAGTGAAATAAGCCATACAGAAACAACAAAGAACTGTATGACTTCACTCATATTTGGAATATAAAACTGAAAGCAAAGAAAAAAACAAATGAACAAGCAAATAACCCATGGACACAATCATTAGTTTTATGTTTATTTGGGGACGAGTGGTCAGGGAGGGGGCAAAGGGGAGGGGGTGGAAGAGGAAGGGGGATGCTAAATATAAGGTGATAGAAAGAGAAGTCACATTAGTTGGTGAACTTATTATACATCAAGTTGACAATGCACTGTAGAATTGTATGTCTGAAACCTATGTAATCCTTGCTAACAGATGTCACCCCAATAAAAAAAATTAAAAAAAAAGGATTGGTTGTTTGCTTGGGGAGTCTATGCTGGTCAAGTTAGGGGTCTGCTATGGTCTTTTTTTCCAGTCACATTTGAAACTTGCTTGAGTTCTGTCTTAGTCATGTTTGATATCTGCTTGGATTTTTCTTCTGGTCTTGTGTGTGCCTGTGGTATCTGTTCTGGTAAAGTCAAAAGTCTGCATGTCTAGTGATTTTGGGGATCTGCTAAGGCTCTCTGTGACCTTTGGGTTAAGTGTCTCTCTGAGGTGTCTGTGGCTGGTTTTGCTGACAGTCTGCCTGGGACACTGCTGGTCTGTTTATGGGTCTGCCAGGCTTTCTGTGCTTCAAGTCAGAGATCTGTTGAAAGTCTCTATGCCCAGTAATTTTGAGGGCCTGCCTGGGGTCTCTGTGCTGGTCAGGTTGAAATTCAACTGGTGGCTATTTGCTTGTCATTTTGGAGTCTGTCAGGTGTCTATATGCTGGTAAAATTGGGCGTCTGCCTGGGGACTTCATGCTGGTCAGGATGAAAGTCGTCTTGTAATCACTATGCTGTTCATGTTGGGAATCTGCCTGTGGTTTCTGGACCAGGTAATAGTCTGTCTTCCTGGGATATCTTTGTTGGTCATATGAAAAGGCTGTCTGAGGTCTCTGTACATGTCAGGTTGTGCTAGATAGGTTAGGAGTTGATTGGTGGTCTCTGCTGTTCAGTTTGATGGTCTTCTGGGGTTTTTTATGCTTATGAACTTTGGAGTCTTCCTGGAGTTTCTTTGTTTGTCACTTGTGTATCTGCCTTGGATCTCTGTGCTTATCAGGTCGGTCTGCCTTGGGTCTGTGCATTGGTCAGGTTTGAAGTCTGCATTGGGTTTCTGTACTCATCAGGATAAGTATCTACCTTTGGTCTCCATGCTAGTCATGTCAGCGGCGTGCTGAGACTTTCTATGTCCAGTCTTATTGGGGGTGTGCTGGATATTCTTTCCAATCCCAACTGAAGATAGAAGTGGCCTGAATCTAGGATGAGGGAGAGGGGTTTAAGTTCTGGCAAGGGGCCTTTGGAGAAGAGATGGAGGCTGTCTGGCCTCTCCTTACTGGGAGTCTGAGGATGCAACCCCGCCAGGAGGCATACATGTTGCATTACTAATAATTTAAACTGGTGTCTGCATACCTTCCTAAATATGGTGTCTTTGGGAACTGTGCTTCTCATGTGGGCTTGAGAATGGATGGGGTGAAACTTACCTGTGCCTGCCTCACAGTTGCCTCTCCTGACTATGGCTTCCCACTGTCTCTTCATTTCCTGGGCATTTATGATAGAACCTGCTTATTCCCACTTTCTGTTTGAGAATTATTTAAATTCTCTGGGAGGTGGTACCAGAGCTATGCCCTTCTCCGGGTCTGGTTGTACACCTCTTCACATGAGAAAATCATGGCTGGAGACCCCCAAAAACCTCAAAAGCCTAATTGTCATGGGCAGGGCATATGGGATGCCTGACTTCAAGCCTGGAGATTAGCTGAGCTGTGCTGTATGGTGGTCTCTTCCTTCCTGGCCTAAACTCTTGTTCTGGTTTATCCCAAAGGCTGGCTGGGGTATACTCTTGGACTCTGAGTTCTTATGTGTGTGGTGGGGAGTCACTGGCTTGAGCTTGGGGATCTCTGCACAACTCAGGATGCCTCTTACAATTGAGTATACAAAAAAAAAAAAAAAGAACACAGCCCAGCTGGGAAAACATGGGGCAGTCCAAATTCAGACCCACTGCTGCAAACCTGGATATTGCAGGCCTCATGGAAAAGAGTTCACCTATGCTAGGAAAAGTTGGAGGTTTCATCTGAACTCAGAGGATACTGTAATTTTTAGGGGTCGGTGTTACTCATTCCTGAGGCCCATGTAGTTTCCAGGACTTGGCGTGTGGCATGACTGCGCCAAGGTCTTGCTGTCTACCCCATAACACTTTCCTGAGGGACCATTTATGTGCTAATATCTGAAGTCTCCTGCACCCTATGGTCCTCAGAAACTGCAGGTTGATGTAGGGGGTAGAAAAATCTGAGATACACTTAGAGCCCTCAAGGCCTCATCCTGTGAGGCCTGGTGTCCACCGTGCTTTCAGAGCACTTCAAAAGGCTCAAAGAGGACCAACCACATCCTGAGAAGTTGACATCTAGCTCGGGAGAAGGTTGCCAGGAAACAGCAGCCAACTTTATTTTAATTAAATGCCAGGGCCTTGGGGACAGAGAGAGAGGTTTCTTAGTCTACACCAAGTTCCATGGGGTCAAGCTGGGGTGTCAGTTGGCACTTATGGTCTGCCACCTCCAGATGTCGGGGGTAGGAGCTGTCAGTCTCTGACTGCTCCCCATCTTGGGCCTGTGGCTGGTGGTTTCTAAAGCATAGCAAGAGTTTTCAGATGGGTTCTACATTAGTAGCCACCATTTAAGAAAAAGGAGATTTTACATGAAAGCACATGTTTTTATCTTCACTGGGAGATATTCCTGAAGCCTGCATTTCCTCAGAGTAAAAAGCCAGGCCCTTTAGCTCTGGGGCCTGGAGAACTCTTGCAGAATGGCTGGGCTGGCCCAGTACCCACATGGTCCATGCATGCAGGCCTCCTAGAGCATTGGCCTAGGAAGCAGGCCTCAAACTCTTGTCACTGGGTGGATACATGATGGACATGAATTGCCATGGATTAGGAAAAGGTGAAAATGAGAGCTGAAGAACTAGGGAAAATAAAGTCTGGGAGTGCTTCTTTGCTTCTCCCGTATCAGACTCACAACAGTGGGTGGCAGTTGGACATCTGATGCCACGCAGATCTACTCAAGTGAGATGTAGTGAGACACCTGAAATGACATGGAGATGTTGGAAATGAAACTCCAGTGCCACAAATAAGGACTCGGAGATTTAAATATCTCAGCAAGACAATTTTTACTCAGAAGGGTGCTCAGTTGCAGGCTCAGTCAAAATTTGTAAGCACACCCAGTGGAGGTTCAGGCAACTTTTTTATACCTAACGCAAGCTTAATTAAACCTGTCTTACCCTGTTGACCAGGGCTTCAGACCTCACACTCTTAACCTTACCCAATTGGCTAATTTATATTTTTATAACATTTCATAAGGGGAAGGTGTAAGGGAGAGGAGAAAAAGAAATTCCAAGGCAGGCCATGTGAACTTTGTGTAAATGAGATGAGTTGGGGGCCCTGCTCTGAGACAGATTCCTACGGTGGGTTTCTAAGTAAGAAGGTTATGGTATTATTTGGAAGAAAAGACTTACATTCCTGCAATCCCCCCTGTTCTTTTATTAGATTTTATCAATCTTTTCTTTAAATTTTTCTAAAAGGAGATTACTTTATTGTTCCAAGGTATCTAGAAGTGAGAAGTTATTATGGTATGGAGCGGGGGACTGCTTGATTAATGTTGTTTCTATAAGCCTCCGAAGAAGTCCCCTAATACAAGGTATAATACCATATCCTATTAGTGTCAGTGCTCCAAATACAATAATAAGGGAAGTGAGTACTGAAGTCATGAGTCTTTTTTTTTATTTTTTGAATCATTGTTTCATGAGGTTAGTAAAGGAATTGTTGACACCTGAATTTTCAGCAAGTTCATTAGCTAGAGTTGTTAGTCCTTGCAGTGGCTTAGTGATGGTGATATCTGGAGCTATGTTGTTGGGGATGAAAATATAACACTGGGTCCCTATCATAACACAAATTCTATCTTTTTTTGCTAATATAATATCTAGATCTAGCCTATTTTCCCAAATTATTTTTGTTACTGGGTTCTAACTGTTTTACTATTTCCTTGATAACTCCCCTATTGTAGTTTACAAAGCTCTGTTGGTTGTAAAATATATATTTGATCCAATCTATATTTTTATTAACAGTTGACCACCAGAATAACATAGATTTAAATCTTGCAGCTATTTGATTTTTGGCCTTAAATTCATCTGGTATTCCCCTGGGGACTCCGATAGCATCAATATAGACATGAGGTCCAAAAGAGCCCTGGGGACTGATTAAACTCCTCCCAGTGTGAGGTCCCTTTTTTTGTAACTGGGAGTTGATTGAATGCCAGGGTGAAAGGGGTGGCCAATTGCACCAAAGCACAGGTGTTGCTCCAGTCTACTGGTAAGGACTTATATAACTCCCCTTCGCAATACCACCAGACATCTGTTTGTGGAATCATTAGGGCAGACTGAATCTGAAGCTCCTTGTAGGGTTGACAGTCACTACATCCCATCAGGTTTCCAATAAATGGCAAATTCCCCTCATATCCGGAGAGACACAAGGTGAAATTGGCATTTGAGGCTGGTGGCCTTATGGCCCTCGGGGGCTGATCTGCAAGGCCTTTGGCTTCAAGGAATAGCAGTAACAACGTCTTATAAGATTTGTTACCCCAAGCTAGGGGATCCTGAAAGATAGCTTTCATATAGTGCATGCTCTTAGGGTCTGCTGACCATCTAAGTGGAAAGGGGACAATCTGGGCCTCCAGTCTCCCTGTCACACAGGCATAACAATCACTTTTATTTAAAGTGCAGACAGAATATTTTATCTATTTCAACCAGGAATTCTTTATATCCTGTCTCTATAGTTAGGGTTTGTCTTAGATTTTTGACCTCAGTTATGGTTATCTTAGATGGGTAATTTCTGAGTTCCACAAAGGTATTCAATCGGAGTTATTTAGAGGTTTATGAGGGGAAACAGTGCTCTGCAAGGATTTTTGAATTAGCTTTAGGGAATACGTTCCTATGGGGTCTTTTCCAGCAACATCATCACCTAACTCATAGGTCCTTATTACTGAAGGATTTTGATTCATAGTTTTGGGCTCATTTATAATTAGAAGCAATGGGTTACATTGTAAATATTTACAATTGGGGGTGGGTAGATCCCCAGACAAACTGAATTTTTCTTTTAATCTTTTAAAATAAGGGGATGGGGAGGCTGTCTGTCCTTGAAACTAGGTGGTCCAATAAACTTGAGGAAATGGTAGGGTACCGTGCAGGCCAGGTTGGGTGTCAGCAGGGGTCTCTTTGTTTTTCATGTTCCAGATCTGCTGAAGTCTCTGTAATCATCACATTGGGTGCCTGACATGATCTGTGTGCTGGTCAGTTTACAGAGGGGTAGAGGTCTCTGTTCTCAGTAGTGTGAAGATTGGCCAAGGGTCTCAGTGCTAGTCAGATTAGAGGTCTTCTTAGGGTCTTTGTGCTAGTCAGACATAGTGTCTTCCTAGGGAATTAGTGCTGGTCAGGTTAGGGGTCTTCTGGGGATCTCTATGCTCAGTGAGGTTTGGGGACTGCCTTTGGTCTTTGTCCTGGTCATGTTTTGGGTCTGCTTGGGTCTCTGTGCTGATCAAAGAGATATCTGCCTGGGACTCTCTCTTGGTCAGGTTGCAGGTCTGCTGGGTATCTCTATGTTGGTGGTTTTTTTGGTGTCTGTTGGGGGTCTGTGTTATTCAGCCTAGGAGTCTTCTGATGGTTTCTATGCTGGTCAGGTTGGTTAGCTGATGGACTGCTGGGTATTGTGCTGTTAGTTTGGGTGTCAGTTGAGTGTCTTCTGGAGGTCTGAGTGCTGTTCATTTTTGGAATTTGTCAGGTGTTTCTTTGCTTGTCCATTGGGGGTCTGCTGGGGTTTCTGTGTTGGTCAGATTGGGGGTCTGCTGGAAGTCTGTGTGCTGGTCAGGATGTGGGTCAGCCTGGGGTCTCTGTGCCTAGTCAGGTTCTAGGACTGCCTGGGGTCTTTGTACTGGTTAAATTGGGTTTCTTCCTAGGGTCTCTGTGCTTTCCTGGTTTGAGGACTGCTGGGGGTAATTGAGTTGGTAAGTTGGGTAGTCTTTCTGGAATTTCTATGACATGTCAATTTGGGTCTTTGAGGGGTTCTGTGCTTGTCAGTTGAGAATCTGCATGGGGTCCCTGTGCTGTCAGGTTGGAAGTCTGTCTGGATTTTGTGTTCTGGTGTATTTGGAAATCTGTTGTTGTCTCTGTGGTGGTCACACTTACTGTCTGCCTTGGGTCTCTATGTGAGTCATGTTGAAAGTATGCCTGGAGACTCTGTGTTGGTCAGGTTGGGTTCTGTTTTCATCTCTATGCTGCTCAGGTTGGGGGATTTTTTATTACTCTTCGGGTCAGGTTGGCATTCTACTGGCAATTTCTTGCTGGTCAGGTTAGAGGTCAACTGTGGGTCTCTGTGCTTGTCAGGTTGGGGGTCTGCTGGGGGTCTCTGTGCCCAGTAATAATAAGTGTGTCTGCCTGGACTCTCTGTGCTTACCAGATTGGAAGTTTGGTTTGACCTTTCTGCTGCTCAGCTTCGGGGACTTCCGGGTACTCTTCTGTTCAGGTTTGGATTCTGCTGGTGATTTCTTTCTGTTTAGGTTAGAGGTTTACTGATGGTCTTTTTGCTGGTTAGGTTGGGGTTTTGCCAGAGGTATTTGTGCTGGTCAGAATTGGTGTTTGTCTCGGGAATATGTACTGGTCAAGTTGGGGGCCTGGTGGGGTCTCTGTGCTGGTCACAACATCCTCTTCCTAGAGTCTCTGTGCTGGTCAGATTTGAAGTCTGCCTCGGGTCTCTGCTGTACAAGTTGTGGGTCTGCTCGGTGTCCCCGTTATGGTAAGGTTGGAGGTCTGGTTGGATCTTTGTTGGTGTTGTTGGGCAAATGGTAAAGTACTGTCCTCTAGGTTGGGTGTCAGCATGGATCTCTGCTTTTTATGTTCCAGGTCTTCTGGATTCTCTGTGATCTTCACATTGAGTTTGTGCCTTGATCTCTATTTTGATAAGATTACAGGAAGGCTAAGTGTCTTTTCCCAGTCAGGTAATGATCAGACAGGGGTCTTGGTGCTAGTCAGGTTTGAGGTCATCTCAGGGTCTCTGTGCTGGTCAGATTGGGTGTCTACCTAAGGACATAGTGCTCGTCAGGTTAGAAGTATTCTGGGGATCTCTGTTCTCAGTGAGGTTTGGAGGTTGCCTTTGGTCTCTATCTTGATCACGTTTGGGGTCTACTTGGGTGTCTATGCTTGTCACAAGGATATCTTCCTGAGGTCTTTGTTTTGGTCAGTTTGTAGGTCTGTTTTGGTTCTGTATGCTGTTCAGGTTGTGGATCTGTCAGATGTTTCTTTGCTAGTGCAGTTGGGTGTCTGCTGTTGTTTCTGTTTGTCATCTTGTGTTTCTGCCTGGGGTCTCTGTGCCAGTCTAATTGAGGGTCTGCCAAAAGTCTATGTGCCAGGATGGGGATCAACCTGAGTTCTCTGTGCCCAGTCAGGTTCTAGGTCTGTATGGGGTCTCTGTGCTTGTCAGGTTGTGTGTCTGCCTAGGGTCTCTGTGCTAGCTTGGTTTGGTGTTAGCTGGGGGTATTTGTGTTGGTGAGGTTGGCCATCTTCCTGTGATCTCTATGACATGTCAATTTGGGATTTTGAGGTGTCTTTGTGCTTGCCAGGTTGAAGGTTTTCATGGGATCCTGTTTCTAGTTAGGTTGGGGATCTCCCTCTCATCTTTGTGCTGGTGTATTTGGAAGTCTGCTGCTGTGTCTGTGATGGTCACACTTAGTGTCTGCCTTGTATCTCTATGCTGGTCATGTTGAAGATATGCATGGGGAGTCTGTGATGTTCACATTGGGGTCAGTTTTGATCTCTCTGCTGGTCAAGTTTGGGGACTGATCGGAAACTGTACTTATCTGGTTGGTGGTCTGCTGGGGGTCTCTTTGTTAATCAGGTTACAGGTTTGCTGGGGTTTCTGTGCTTGTCATGTTGAGTGTCTGCCTATGGTATCTGTCCTGGTGAGGTTGTAGGTTGGCTGAAGGTCTCTGTGCTGCTCAGGTTTATAGTCTTCTGGGAATCTCTGTGCTGGTGAGTTTTGGGATTTGTTGGGGGTCTCTGTGCTATTCAGCTTAGGGGTTTCCTGGGAGTCTTTATGCTGCTCAGGTTGGAGGTCTGCATGGGGTCTCTCTGCCTGTCACATTGGTTAGGTTAATGGACTGTTAGCTACAGTGATTGTCAGGTTGGGTGTCAGTTGGGTATCTTTTTCCTGGTCAAGATCCAGTTCTGCAGGGATGCCTGTGCTTGTCATGTTGACTTTCTGCCTGAAGTCTCTGTGTTTGTCAGATTAGAGGTCAAGGGACATTCTCTGTTCTGGTGTGGTTGGCATATGTCAGGGGTGTCTGTGCTGGGAAGTTTGAGGTCTTCTGAGGTTTTTTGAGCTGATGAGATAGAAGTTGTGCTGGGGTTCTTTGTTCTGGTCAGCTTGGGGGTCTGCTGATTTTTGTTTGTTTGTTTGTTTGTTGTTTTTTTGGGGGGGTTGCTGGTCAATTGGGCATTTTCCTGGGGTCTCTGTGGTTGTGAGGTTTGAGATTTACCTGGGTTTTTCATTCGGATCAGTTTTGAGGTCAGCCTGGGGTTTGTGTGATGGTCAGTTAGTGACTCTGTTCAAGGTCTTATTACCTATTTAGGATGGCGGTATACCTGGCGTCTCTGTGCTGGTTAAGTTGGAGATTGCCTGAGGTTTCTGTCCTGGTAAATTTTTAGGTCTGTCCTGGCTCTCTGTGCTGGTCTGGTTATAGATCTTCCAGGGGTTTAGGTGCTGGTCTTGTCAGGGGTCTCCTGGGTTTTTCTGTGCCCAGTAATGGTAAGCATCTGCCTGGAGTCTCTGTGCTAGTCAGAATGGAGTTCTGGTTTGATCTTCCTGCTTCTCAGGTGAGAGGACTTCTGGATATTCGTCTGGTCAAGTAGAGATTCTGCTGGTGATTCCTTGCAGATCAGGTTAAAGGCCTACTGGGGGTCTCTGTGCTGGTCAGGTTGGGAATCTGCCACAGGTGTGTGTACCTGTCATAATTGGTGTTTGTCTGGGGTATATGTGCTGGTTAAATTTGGAGTCTGGTTTGTTCTCTGCTGGTATTCTTGGGGAAATGGTAGGGAGTCAGTATAGGTCTCTTGCTTTTCATGTTCCAGGTTTGCTGGAGTCTCTGTGGTCATCACATTGAGTATCTGCCTTGATCTCTGTGTTGGTAAGTTTACAGGAATGCTAGGGGTCTATCTTCCCAGTCAGGTGGAAATCAGCCAGGGGTCTCTGTGCTAGTGAAGTTGAAGGTCATCTAAGAGTCTCGGTGTTAGTCACGTTAGGTGTCTGCATGGGAAGTTAGTGCTGGTCAAGTTTGGGGACTTCTGGGGATCTCTGTTCTCAATAATGTTTGGAGGCTGCCTTTGGTCTTTGTCCTAATCATGTTTGGAGTTTGCTTGGGTGTCCATGCTGGTCACAAGGATATCTTCCTGAGTTTTGGTCAGGTTGTAGGTTTCCTGAAGGTCTGGATTCTGTTCAGGTTGAAGATCTGTGAGGTGTTTTTAGTTAGTCCAGTTGGAGATCTGCTGGGGTTCCTGTGCTGGTCATGTTGTGTTTCAGCCTGAGGTCTCTGCTAGTAAGTTTGGGTGTCAACCTAAACTCTTTGTATTAGCCTGTTTATAGTTTTAAGTTCTGATGGAGATCATTGCTTTGGTAAGGTTTGCAAACCTCCTAAGATCTCCATGACATGTCAATTTGGGTCTTTCAGGGGTCTCTCTGCTTGTCAGATTGGGGGTCTGCTGTGGTCTCTGTGCTGGTCAGATTTTAAATCTGATGGAGGTCTCTGTGCTGGTGAGATTTGGGATCTCTTGGGAATCTGTGCTATTCAGCTTAGGGGTCTTCTGGGAGTCTCTATGCTGGTCATATTGGAGGTCTGCATGTGGTCTCTCTGATGGTCAGATTTGTTAGTTTAATGAACTGCTGAGTACTGTGCTTGTCAGGTTGGGTGTCAGTTGGATGTTTTTGTCCTGGTCAAAATCTAGGTCTGCAGGTTCCTTTTGCTTGTCATGTTGACTCCCTGCCTGAGATGTCTTTGTTGGTCAAGTTTGATATCAGTAGATTGTTTGTTCTGGGCAAGTTGAGTTCAGTAGGGGATTTCTGTGCTGGGTAGGTTGGGATTGTGCTTGAAGTCACTGTTCCCAGTGACATTTGGAGTCTGCCTGATATCTGTCCTTGTCAAATTTGGGGCCTGCTGGGTTCTCTCTGCTTGTCTTGTGTGTGGGGTCTCTGCTCTGGTCACTAGGGAGTTCTGCATTGGGGGCGCTGTTGTCAGGTCAAATGTCTGCTAAAGCTTTCTGTGATGGGCATGTTCAGGGTCCTCTGGAGCTCTCTGTGATGGTCAAGTTGGGAGTCTGCCAGGAATCTCTATGCTGGTCATGTCTGCTCAGAAACTTTCTACCCAGTCAGGTTGTGGGTTTACCTGGGGTCTCGGTGCTTGTGAGTTTGGAGACTGTCTGGGGTCTCTGTGCTGTTCAGTTTTGAGGTCTGCCTAGGGTCTCTGTGCTTGTGGTGTTGGAGGTCTGCCTTGGGTCTCTGTGCTGGTCACGTTGGGTGTCTGCCTGAGTTCTCTGTGGCTGGTCATGTTGAAAGTCTGCCTTGGGTCTCTGTGCTTATCTGGTTATGGGTCTGTGAGGGGTTTATGTTCATTCATGTCAGGGGTCTTCTTGGTGTTAGTAACCAGAGTAATAATAAAAGTCTGCCTGGGGTCTCTGAGGTTTTCAGTTTGAAGATCTGATTTGATCTTCCTGTTGCTCTGTTTTGGAGACTTTGGTGTACTCCTCTGGTCAGTTGGGGTTCTGCTGGTGATTTCTTGCTGGTCAGGTTAAAGGTCTACTGTGGACTCCATACTGGTCAGGTTGGGGGTCTGCCAGAGGTGTCTGTGCTGGTCAGAATTGGTGTTTGTGTGGGGAGTCTTTTCTGGTCAATTTGGGACTTGCTGAGGTCTCTGTGCTGGTCAAGGGGCTCTCTGCCTGAGGTCTTTGTGCTGGTCAGATTTGAGGTCTGCTGGGGTCTCTGTGCTTGGCAGGTTGTGGGTCTGCCAGGGGTCTTTGTGATGGTCAGGTTAAGTGTCATACTGTGATTTGTGTGGTCCATCATGTTAAGCATATTCCAGGGGCCTCTGTACTGCTCTGGTTGGAGGTGTGCCTGGGGTCTGTGCTGTACAGGTTGGGGATCTTCTTGGAGTCTCTGTTCTGGTCAGTTTGGGGGTCTGGTTGAATCTCTGTGTTGTTGGAAAAATGGTAGGGTACTGTGCTGACCAGGTTGGGTGTCAGCATGGGTCTCTTTGCTTTTCATATTCCAAGTATGCTGGAGCCTCTATGATCATCACGTTGAGTGTCTGACTTGATCTTTTTGCTGGATAGGTTATAAAGAGGCAGGGCTCTCTCTTCTCATTCAGGTGGGGATCAGCCACGTGTCTCTATGCTAGTCAGGTTTGAGGTCATCTCAGGGCCTCTGTGCTAGTCAGATTGGGTGTCTGCCAGGGACTTAGTACTTGTTAGGTTAGGGGTCTTTTGGGGACCTCTGTGCTCAGTGAGGTTTGAGTGCTGCCTTTGGACTCTGTATTGGTTATGTTTGGGCTCTCCTCAGGTCTCTCTGCTGGTCACAAAGATATCTGTCTGGAAACTCTCTTTTGGTCAGTTTGCAGGTCTGCTGGGGTCTGTGTGCTGTTCAGGTTGGAGATCTGTCAGGTGTTTCTTTGCTCTTCCAGTGGGGTTCTGCTGGGATTTCCGTGCTTGCCATGTTGTTTTTCTCCCTGGGGTCTTTGTGTTGGTGGGATTGGGGGCTGCTGGGAGTCTGTGTGCTTGTCAGAATAGGTGTCAACTTGGGATCTCTGTGCCTGTTTATATTTTAGGCCTGCCTATGTTGTCTGTGCTGTTCATGTTTAGTGTCTACTTGGGGTCTCTGTGCTTGTCTGGTTTGGGGCCTGCTGTGGGTAATGTTGTTGGTAATGTTTGCGGTCTTCCTGGGGTCTCTATATGTTAATTTTAGTAGTTCAGGGGTCTTTCTGTTTGTAAGTTTGGGGGTCTCTGTACCCAGTCAGGTTGGGGGTCTGCCTAGAGTCTCTGTTCTGGTGTATTTGGAAGTCTGCTGTTGTCTCTGTAGTGGAAACAGTTGGTGTCTGCCTCAAGTCTCTATGCTGGTCGTGTTGAAGGTATGCTGGAGGACTCTGGGATGGTCAGGATTAGGGACAGATGGGTTATTGTTTTTATCAGTTTGGGGGTCTGCTTGGGTTATCATTGCTGATCTGTTTGGAGATATACTGAGGTCACTCTACTGGTCAGGATAATGGACTGCTGGATGCTTGTTGCATTGGGTGTCAGGTTCCAAGTGTACAAGGGTCCCTGTGCTTGTCATGCTGAGTTTCTGCCTGAGTTCTCTTCTTTGGTCAAGTTTGAGGTTGATGAAGTGTCTGTGTTCTGGTCAGGTTGGGGTCAGTATGGGGTCCCTGTACTGGGTAGGTTATGGTTTTACTAAGGGTTTTTTTTCCAGTGACATTTGGGATCTGCCTGGAATCTGTCCAGGTCAGGTTTGGGGTCTGCTGGGGTCTCTCTTCTGGTCTCATATATGCCTAGGGTCTCTGTTCTGGTCATGTTGGAGCAGGTTAGGGTTTTACTAAGGATTTTTTATTCCAGTCACATTTGGGATTTGCCTGGGATCTGTCCAGGACAGGTTCGAGGTTTGCTGGGGCTCTTTGTGATGGTCAGGTTTGGAGCCTGCCAGGAGTTTCTGTGCTGGTCATTTGGGGGTTCTGTCAAGGTTGTCTGTGCTGGTTGGGAGGGGGATTTGCTGGAGATCTTCATGCCTGGTCAGGTTGGGTGTCTGCTTGGGATATCTGTTCTGTTCTTGTTGAGAACTTGCTGAGATCTCTCTGCTGATCAGGTTAATGGACTGCTGAATACTGTGCTTGTCAAGTTAGATGCCTGCTGGCGATTTATTTCCTGGTCTGGTTCTAGGTCTAGAAAAGTCCTTGGGCTTGTCATGTTGAATTTCTGCCTGTGATTTACGTGTTGGTTAAGTTTGAGGTCAGTGGGTGGTCTCTGTTCTGGTCAGGTTGGGGTCAGTCAGGGGTGTCTAACCTGGGAAGATTGAGGGTCTGCTAAGGATGTCTATGCTGTTTAGCATTGGTATGTGTCTGGGGACTCTGTGCTGGTCAGGTTTAAGGTCTGCTAGTGTCTCTTTTCTGGTCAGTGTTTGCCTGGGTTCTATGTTCTGGTCATTATGGAGGTTTACATTGTGGGTTTTCTTTTGGTATGTTGGGGGTTTGCTGGGTCTCTCTGTGTTGGTCATGTTAGAATTCCACTGATCATCTCTGTGATGGTTAGATTGGGAATCTGCCAGGGTTTTCTACACTGGTTAAAATTGATGTTTGTCTGGGGAATCTGTGCTGGTCTGGTTTGGTGTCTCTTGGGTCTCTGTGCTCAATATGGGGTATTTGACTGCAGTTTCTGTGACAGGTCATGTTGGAGGTCTGCCAGTGGTCTCTGTGCTAGTCAAGATGGTGGATTTCTTGGGATCTCTGTGCTTATCAAATTGGGGGTATACCTGTGTTCTCTCTGCTGGTCATATCAGGGGCCTTCCCTGTAATGTTGAGCGTCTATTTTGGGTCTCTGTACTGGTTATATTGGAAGTAGTGGATATTTGCCTGTTATTTTGGGATCTGCCTGGTGTCTTTTTGCTGGTCAAATTGGGTGTCTCCCTGGGGATTTATGCTGGTCAAGTTGAAGGTCTTTTTGGAATCACTGTGCTATTCATGTTGGGAATCAGGCTGTGCTTTCTATGCCAGATAATGTTTGGTCTTCTGGAGGTCTCTTTGCTGGTCAGATGAGGAGGCTGCCTGGGGTTTCTGTACAGGTCAGGTTGTATTAGTCAGGTTGGGGGTCAATTGGGGATCTTTGCTGTTCAGGTTGATGGTCTGCCAAAATTCTCTATGCTGGTGAGGTTTGGGATCTGCCTGGAGTCTCTGAGTTTGTCACTTGGGTATCTGCCTTGGGTCTCTGTGCTGTTCAGGTTGGGGGGGGGTCTACCTTGAATCTCTGGGCCAGTCAGGTTTGAAGTCTTCCTAGGGTCTCTGTTCTTGTCAGGATGGGTATCTATCTGTGATCTCTGTGCTGGTCACATCAGAAGTATGATGAAAATCTCTATGTCCAGTCACATTGGGGGTGTACTGGATGTTCTTTCCAATCCCAACTAAAGATAGAAATGATTTAACCTAGGACCAGGAGGAGGGTTTAAGTTCTGGCAAGAGACCATTGGAGAACAGATTGAAGTTGTCAGATTCCTTTTTACTAAGGCACTGAGAATGCAGCCCCTTCAGGAGGCAGCCATGAGACATCACTGATGATTCAGAAAGATCTTTGCATATTTTTCTAAATGTGGTGTCCTGGGGAACACAGCTTCTCATGTGGGCTTGGGACTGGATGGGGTGGAGTTACCCTGTACCTGCCCCCAGTTGCCTCCCTCTTGACCATTGCCTCTCATTTGGTCCTTCATTCTTCAAAGAGCAGCAAGGAGCCTGACAAGGGATTCTGTAACACCAGAGAGAAGTGGGTATTTATAATGGAATCCACTCACTTCCCACTTTCTTCATATGTTTGAAAATTATTTAAATTATCTGGGAGGTGGTGCCAGAGCCATGCCTTACTTCAGTTGTGATTGTACAAACCCTCCTCATAAATAAAGCATTGCTAGGCACCCCCAAAAGCCTCAGGAGCCTGGTGGTCATAGGCAGAATATTGGAGCTGTCTCTATTTAGGCCTGAAGATTATCTGAAGTGTGCTGTGTAGTGGCCTCTTACCCTTGGCCTAAGCTCTGGTCCTGTGTATTCCTAAGACTGGCTGGGGTGCATTCTTGGCCACTAAGTTCTTATATGTGTGGTGGAGAGCCACTCATCTGAGTTTGCAGAGCTCTGCACAACTCAGGATGCCTCTTACATGCCACCAAACACAGGCCAGCAGTACTGGTGGAGCATTAGCCAGCCTCACTCCAGACCCACTGCTGCAGACCTGGATATTAGAGGCCTCCTGGAAAACAGGGCACCCATGCTGGGAACGGGTTGGAGGTTTCAATTGGACTTAGAGAATACTGTCATTCACAGAAGTCAAGGCTACTAATTCATGAGGCTGATATAGTTTCCAGGCATGCTGGGGGGCCAAAATCTTGCTAGGTACAAAATAATGCTCTCCTGTGGGCCACCTTGTCTACTAATAGCTGATGTCTCTAGCACCCCAGGGTCCTGAGGGACTGCAGTTATATCTAGGGGCTGGAGTCCCCCCACCAATGATTTTTCACTGAGTCCAAGTACCCACTGTGCCCTCAGAGCACCTCAGAGGGCCCAAAGGAACTTACCGCATACTGAGAAACTAACATCTAAGCTGGGGAGAATGTGGCCCAGCCACAGTGACCAGCTTCATTCTGATTGAACCCAAGGGGTGAGATTGAGAGCTGCCAGTCTCTGGCTCCTTTCTATTTTGGGTCTGTAGCTGGTGGGCTCTAGGGGGTGGCAAGAGTTTTCAGATGAAATAATAGTCACTGGCCAATATCTAAGAAGAAGGATCTTTTACATAAAAATACACATTTTTATCTTTCTTGGGAGATATCATTGGAGCCTGAATTCCCTTGGGGTCAGAAATCAGGCCCTTCAGCTCGGAGAGCTGAAGGGCTCTTGCAGAATGACTGGGTTAGTCCAGTGCCCACATGGTCCAAGCACGCAAGCTTTCTAGAACATTGAGACATGAATTACCATGGACTAAGGAAAGGTGAAACTTAGAGCTGAAGAACTCAGGAAAATGGAGTCTGGGGGTCTCTTTTATTTGGCCCATAACAGAACCACTGCAGTGATAGTCAGCTGGACTCCTCAGATAATGAAAGAACATCCAAATGAGCAGCAGTGGGATCCTGAAATAATGCAGAGCCACCACAGTGAGTGGCAATAGGACACCTCAGACGATATGGAGTAACCAAATTGAAGGGTATTGCCTGGGACAATGTTGAGCTACCCCAGTGAGTGGCAGTGAGATTATGTGATAATGCAGAATCATTCCAGTGAGCAGCAGTGACACACATAGAACAATGTATAGAAACCCCAATAAACTCAAGTGGAATCACTGCGATTACATAAAGTCACTCGATTGAAGAGTACCAGTATACATTGATCAGGTCCATCCAAGTGATTGGAAGTGAACTACACCCTTGAGCTACAGTGAGACATATTGGAGGACAAAAGCTACCTGAATGAGCAGCAGTGGTGCATCGGACAATGCATAGATACCTTTATGAGCAGCAGTGAGACACCTGGGATGATGCAGATTATCTCTGAGAGTTGAAGTGAAACACCTGGATGACTCAATGCCACCACAGTCAGCAAAAATAAACACGTGAAATGACACAAAGTCACCCCTGGAAGCCACAGTAATAACCTGAAATGATGAAAAACCACATTTGTGAAAAGTAGTTGAACATGTGGGATGATGCAGAGCTACATGAATGAGCAGCATTTGAACACCTAAGTGATGCAAAGTCACCCTACTGAGCAGAAGTGGAACACCTGACCAACCTAGAGCCACCCCAGTAAATGACAGTGAAACAATTCAGAAAAAGCTGAGCTGCATCAGTGAGTGGCAGTGAGTAACTTGACATGACACCAAACAACTACAGTGAATTTCAGTGGGACATCTGGGGTGGTGCAGAGCCTCTCAGGATGCAACAGTGAAACACTTAGAGTGACAGAAAGCTGTTACAAGAATGGCAGTGAAATACTTGGGATGACACAGTGACACTCTGGTGAGGTGCACTGAAACACCTAGGATGATTCAGAGGCGCCCAACTAAGCAGCACTGAGGCATATGGGGCCACTCAAAGCCACCCAAGAGCATGGCCTTTAGACATGTGATATCTCACAATCCAATCAGAGGCAGAAAATACCTCCAGAAATGCAGAGCCACCCCAGTAAGCAGCAGTGTGATACCTAGAATGGGAAGGAACCACCACAGTGAGCAACAATAGGACACCTGGGATGAAACAAAACTACCTCAATGAAATGCAGTAGAGCACCTGAAAAAACTGGAGCCACTCAATTCAATAATAATGTGAAACCTGGGACAGTGCAGAGCCACCCCAGTGGCGGAAACACATGTGATGGTTCAGAACCACTGAATGAGACACATAGGATGATGCAGAGTAACCCCAGTAAACAGATATTAAAGAACTGAGACTATATGAAACCAGCACTCGGAGTAGCTAAAGAGTACTTTGAATAATCAGAGTTGCCTAAGTGAATGAAGTAAAATATGTAATACAACAGACAACCATCCCAGTGTATGACAGTAGAAAACTTCAGATGATGCAGGCTTATGGATGTTTAACAGGCATACTGAATACAAGTCTAGTTTAAAGCTTCAGTAACATAAAGTTTCTGAGATAATTCAAAAAAGCTACAATTACTATATTATTAATGGAAGATGTTTGGCACTGTTTTTATGTTACCCAATTTCGTTTATAAAAATGGATTCATGCTGTAAACAGAGTGACTTAGTAAAAGTGTTCATGAACTGAGTGAGAATGCTCACTTTTTAAAAATTTTGCAGTGCAGTTGTGGCATAATTTTTTATTTAATATTCTTTAACAACCTGCTGGCAAACTCTTTTCAAACTGCTTTTATTAATAGTTCTGCTCACAAGTAATAAAAAGCCTCACGAACTGCTCAAATAAACTCTCATCTTTATGCACCAAAAAGCGTTCACACCACACTGAGTTATCTTGAGTGGTGGGTTTTTATTTTATACTACTTTTGCAAATTTTATGAACTTAGGTAAATCAACATTCCTAGTCAAAACAAATTGTTGCAGTACTTTCCATGGGTGTTAATTTATAAGTGGCACTTAAATTATTCAAGACAGTTGTTCACTGCTACTGCAAAATCTACATATACAAACATTACATATACTGTATGTAAGTTTTACATATGTGGTTATCTGAAGTAGCAGTCACCAATTGCCTCAAGGGATTTAAGTACCATTTTAACAAATAACATGGCTGAAACTGATGATAGAAAAATGCCCTGACAGAAAGTGTTGATTTACCTAAGTTCATAAAATTGGCACAAGGAGTTCATAATAAAATATTTGGCCACACAGAAAAATTAAGTGTTGGTGATATACTTTTCTGGTGCCTGGAAATGAGAACTAATTCCAGAAATTCATGACATTTTTGTTACTTTTGAGAGCTGTCAAAAAGCACTCATTAAAAAAGGCTCAGAAAAAAATTGCAAAGAGGGTATGAGAAAACAATAAATAAAAAATTATTGCAGAAATTTTCTGGAAGATGTAGGAAAAGTAAGATGTTTCACTCAGTGAATGAACAGTTATACTGAATTTTTCTCTTCAATATATCTGAAATCCTGATAAATTGTTTTGGTAAGAAATAACGTTAGTGGATGTCTTCAGTCAATAATGCATTAATTCAAAAATTACCTGAATACAACTGTAAATGTCCACAGTCAGTAACATTTGTAAAATATAAGAATATAGAAAGCATCTCAGTTGAATAATTTAAGAACTTTGTTCTTTCAAAAACAGCAAACATTTGACCTAAGATTTCTTCCTATTTTGTCACACTCTGTATTCCTTCCTACAAACCTTTTATGTTACCTACTAGTAATGCAATGTTTTCTTGATAAATATATTTTACACATTCTGTAGAACATCACTGAAACTTGAGCAAATGTCCTCAGTCAATAATGCACTAATTTGAAAATTAACTGAAAATGATTGCAAGTGTTTGCAAACAGTAATATTTGTAAAATATAAGAAGACAGAAAGAATGTCAAATGAATAATTTAAGAACATTGTTCTTTCATAAAAGGCAAGCATTTGACATGAGATTTTCTCTAACGTTTTGTTAAGCATCTGTTTTACCTTCTAAAATCCACTAGTAACAACTAAATATATGTTACACATTCTGTAAAGCATCACTGAAACTTTGGACTGGACTTCCCATTCCATATGCTAGTTAACTGTCAATGGAAAATGCACTGTATATGGTACTCATTCAATGAGAAAAGATACACAGTGTTTTACATAAATGCAACTCAAGCAAACCTGTGTTTTGATTGTGATAGATGCAGTATAATAAACTTCTGTTACCTTATGACCTGCAAAAGAGAATATCTTCCTTTTATCTTTTTGTATGTTCATTATTTGCTTCAGCTTCTTTTTTTTTACTTCATTTTTATTGTTAGACTTATTGGGGTGACATCTGTTAGCAAAGATTACATAGGTTTCAGGCATACAATTCTACAGTGCATTGTCAACTTGATGTATAATAAGTTCACCACCTAGTGTGACTTCTCTTTCCATCACCTCATATTTAGCTTCCCCTCTCCTCTCCCACCCCCTCCCCTTTCTTCCCTCCCTAACCCACTCATCCCCAAATAAACATTAAACTATTGATTGTGTCCATGGGTTATTTGTTTGTTCATTTCCTTTTTTCTTTGCTTTCAGTTTTATATTCCGCATATGAGTGAAATTATGCAGTTCTTTGTTTTTTCTGTCTGGCTTATTTCACTTAGCACGATGATCTCCAGCTTCTTAATAAATATAAAATATTATTTTCTTTGTCTCAAAAACTAGTATTTCTTTATTAGTCACTTTAGGGTCTGTGGGTTCTTAAAGTCCAAAAATTTTGCCACCATACAAGACATTTTCATGACAAATCTAAGGGATTTATACTACAATATCTCTTTAAAGACATAGTGTTGAAGCAATTTTCAAAAACCATATATCTGGGCAATATATTGGAGATTTCCCTGCATACCATGACTCCAACAGGAATACTTGTATCACTTCTCAGCTGTTTGGCTAAGATCAAGTGTAGTATCTATTCTTATTGGAGTACTTATGAGTGTTCTTCTCAAATAGTGTTTACCTCCAAAGAATGTATTAAGCATTCCTTTTATGCACCTTTTTCTAAGAGTGAGTGTTGGGAATCAGCTTTTCACTAATAGTATTTCCAAAAATATAAGTGGTACCCTTTTTCTACCAAAATATTTTGTCAAACAGTAAATTTAGAACTTTGATTATTCTGAAAGTGTCTTGCTCAAGAAGGTGCAAAGCCACCTTATTTAGTGACAGTGAGACACCTAGGATGATGCAGAACCACCTAAGCAACACAGAGACAACCCAGAAAATGCCAGTGAAACAATTTGGACATGTGGAGCCACCCCAGTGAATGGCAGTGGGAAAGTTGAGATGAAGCAAATACACTCAATGAGCCATAATGAAAGAAAGAATTAACAGGGAGTAATTCCAGTGAGTGAAAGTGGAACACCTGGGATGATGCCAAGCAACCCCAGTGGAAGTCAGTGGAAAAGCAGGGATGAATCAAAGTCACTTTAGTTAGGAGAAGCAGAATACATGAGTTGATGTGAAGCCATTCCAAAGAATGGCATTAAGACATAAAGAACAACACCAACCCGCTAGTAAGAGGCCATGGCACACCATGAACAATGCAGAACCACTTCAGGGAGTGGCATTAAAACACCAGTGTTACCAAAAATCCATGACTGTTAGCTGCAGTAAAATACAAGAGATGATGCAAAATTACTTCAGTAAGCAGCACTGGGAAAGGTGAGATGACACAGTGCAACACCCCTGACAGGCAATAGGATAATTAGGAAGATGCAAATCCATCATTAAGGTGTCCTATTGATGTTAACTGTGGCAGTTTTTAATAATTTCAGGTACCTCATTGCTGCTTAAGTGTGTTGCTTGTGTTGTTCTTGGTGTATTACTGCCAGTTAATAGTGTGACTTTGTGTCATTCCTGCTGTTTCTCTGCCACTCACGATGTGGCTTTGCACAATACCATGTGTTTTACTGATAATCACTGGGGTGGCTCTGTGTTGATCCTAGTGTCTTCTAGGGTGCATTTGTGGTGTTCTTGGTATGAGGTTGGACCCAGGAATTGCTCTGTATCATTCTTGGTATTCCAGTGCCACTCAATGGCATTGGTTTGTGTTGTTATTGGTGTCTCAAGGCCATTCTTTGGAATGACTTCACATCATCCTTGGCTTTCCACTCCTGCTAACTGGGATGGCTTGGCATCTTCGTGGGTGTTCCACTTTCTATCACTGGGTTGCTCCCTGTCATTCCGTCTCTCATTACCACTCACTGGTTGTCTCTGCATCATCCCAACTTTCCCAGTGCCATTCACTGAGGTAGCTTTGCGCTGTCTCAAGTTTTCCACTGCCACTCACTGGGGTGGCTCCATATGTCTTAATTGGCATTTTAAGGCATTTTCTGGGTTGTCTCTGTATTGTTTGAAATAACTCATTTCTGCATACTAGGGTGGTTCTGCATCATTGAAGATGTCTCACTGCCACTAAATAAAGTTGCTTTGCATCATTTTAGGTAAGACAGTTTCAGAATTTTTCCAACCCTAAATGTACTGGTTGAGGAAAAGTTTTGGTGGAAAAAAGTCAACACTTACATTTACTGGAATATTTTTTGTGAAAGGATGTTTCCCAGCATTCACTCTCAGAATAAGGTATGTAGAAGGAATGTTTTAAACATTCTATGTGAGTAGATGCTATTTGAGAAGAACACCACAGGTATTTTTATAAGAATAGATACAACACGTGATCTTAGCCAAAAGGCTGAGAAGTGACACAAGCTTTCCTTTTAGCATCATGGTGTGTGGAGAAATGTTCTCCAATGTATTGTCTACAAGTATGTTTATTAAATGTTGCTTCAACACTATATCTTTAAAAAATATTGTAGGCAAAAACCCTTAGATTTAGAACATGGAAATGTTTTGCATGGTGAGAAAATCCTTGGAATTTCAGAACCAATAGACTCTATAGAGACTGAGAAATGACTACTAAATTTTGAGACAATAAAGTGAACATTTTACATTTCTGAAGAAACTGAAGAAAACTACCAATAAACAGAAGAATAAAAGGAAGTCTTTCTGTTTGAAGCTCACAGGTAACAGAAGTTTATTGTAGTCCATCTATCACAATCAAAACACAGGTTTGCTGGAGTTGTATTTATGTAAAGCACTCTGTGTATCTTCCTTTCTCATTGAATGAGTACCATGTACAATGCATTTTACATGGATAGTTAACTGCTGTATGGAAAACAAGCCTGGTGTTTGTTTTCAGTGATGCTCTACAGATTGTGTAGCATATATTCATCAGGAAAACATTGGGTTACAAATGGGAAACATAAAAGGTTTTGTAGAAGGGAAAACAAGCTTAACCAAACATTAGGGGAAAATCTCATGTCAAATGTTTGCTTTTTTGAAAGAACAAAGTTCATAAATTTTTGAACTGAGACGCTTTCCATCTTATTATATTGTACAAATATTATTGACTGAGGATATTTGCAGTTGTTTTCAGGTAATTTTCAAATTAGTGCATTATTGACTGAAGACATACACTCAAATTATGTGAAAACAGTTTGCCAGCAAGTTCTTAGAGAAAAATGAATAAAAATTTTGCCACAACTTTACTGTAAGTTTTTAAAAATGTGAAGTTTCACTCAGTTCATGAATACTTTTACTGAGTCACTCTCTTTATAGTATGAATTCATTTTATAAACAGAATTTGAGGGACATAACCAGCAGTAATATAGTAAATTACTACATTTGAATATCTTACTATATTGAAATATCTCAGACACTTTTTGGTCAGTAATATCTGTATAATAAAAGAAAACAAACACATGTGATTATAATGTGTTAAAAACTGTGTTTTCAAATAAAGCATACACTTGACAAAATACCTTTTCTAATATTTTTGTAAACTGGGTGTTGCCATGGTTCCACTTTTACAAACATTTTTATGTTGCCCAGTGATTTCTCAATGTATAATTGGTACAGGTTCTGTAAACCATCACTGAAGCTTTAGACCAGACTTGTATTCAGTATGCCAGTTAAACATCCATAAGCCTGCATCATTTGAGGTTTACTATTGTTACTCACTGGGATAGTTGTCTGTTGTATTAATGTTTTACTGCCACTCAGGTGACTCTGATTGTTCAAGCATTCCTTAGCTGCTCTGAATGCTGGCTTCGTGTAGTCTCAGATTTTTAACTTTTGTTTACTGGGATTACTCTGCATCATCCTATGTGTCTCACTCAGTGGTTCTGAACCATCACATGTGTTTCACTGCCTCTCACTGGGGAGGTTCTACTTGTTCCCAGGTTTCACACTATTAAAACTCCAGTTTTTTCAGGTGTTCTACTGCATCTAATTGGGATAACTTGGTTTCATCCCAAATGTCCTATTGCTGCTCACTGTGATGACTCCTTCTCATTCTAGGTATCCCACCACTGATTGCTGGGGTGGCTCTGCATTTCTGGAAGTGTTTCACTGCCTCTCTGATTGGTTTGTGAGATATCACATGTCTAAAGCCTATGCTCTTGTGTGCCTTTGAGTGGTCCCAAGTGCCTCAGTGCTGCTTATTTAGGTATGTTCATGTCATCTTAGGTGTTTCAGTTCACCTCACCAGAATGTCACTGTGTCATCCCAGGTGTTTCGCTGTCATTTATGTAGTAGCTTTCTGTGACTCTAGGTATTTCACTGTTGTGCCTTAAGTGGTTCTGAAACATCTCAGATGTCCCACTGAAGTTCACTGGAGTTGCTTGGTGTCATATCAAGTTTCTCAATGCCCCTCATGGTTGCAGATCAGCTTTCTCTAAATTGTCCCACTGTTGTTCACTGGGGTGGCTCCACGTTGTGTCAAGGTTCCCACCTCTGCTCACTAGGGTGGCTCTGCATTATACAAGGTGTAAATATGCTGCCCATTCACATTACTCTGCATCATCCCACATGTTCAACAACTTTTCACAAATGTGGCTTCTCATCATTTAAGGTTATTACTACAGCATACCGGAGTGACTTTATGTCATTTTACGTGTTCAATTTGCTGACTAGGGTGGTCTTGTGTCATCACAGGTGTTCCACCATCACTCTCTGAAGTGATCTAAATGATCCCAGGTGTCTCCCTGCTGCTCACAAAGGTATCTATATGTTGTACCCAATGCACCACTTCTGCTCATTGAGGTACCATTTGTCCTTCCAAATCCTACTGTAGCTCAATTGCAAGGCTCTGCTTCAGCTCCTGTGATTCACTTCCAATAACTTTAGGGGCCTGATCATTCAAGGTATACTGCTGCTGCTCAATTAAATGACATTGTGTAATCCCAGTTGTCCCACTTCAGTTTACTGGGGTTTCTATGCATTGTTCTATATGTTTCACTGCTGCTCACTAGAGTGGTTCTGCATCATTATGTATGTCTCTCAGTCACTCACTGGGTGCACCTATATAAGCTGGGAAGAATGTGACCAGACCACGGTGGCCAACTTCATTCTAATTAAACCCTAGGGCTTGAGGGACTATATTGAGAGATGTCTTGGTCCATACCAAGTTCCATGGGGTGGAGTTGGGATGTCAGTTGATGCCTATGATCTACCATCTCCAAATGTTGGAGGTAGAACCTGTCAGTCTTTGGCTGCTCTCAATTTTGGGTCTATTACTGATGGATTGTAGGGCATGGCAAGAGTTCTTTAAGTCAGTGGCCAACATTTAAAATTAATAGGCTCTTACATGTAAATGCACATTTTTATCTTGCTTGAAAGATATCCCTGGAACCTTCATTCCCTTGGGGTTGGAAACCAGGTCCTTCAACTCTAGAGCCCGGAGGGCTCATGCAGAATGTCCGGGCTGGTCCAGTGCCCACAGGGTTTAGTCATGCAAGCATCCTAGATCATTGGCCCAGAAAGCAGGTTCCAAAGTGCTTGACACTGGGTGGTTACATGATGGACATGAATGACCATGGACTAAGGAAAAGATGAAACTGAGAGCTGAACAACTAGGGAAAGTGGTGTCTGGTTGGTGCACCTTTGTTTGGCCCATATCAGAGCCACCACAGTAAGTGACAGTGAAAAACCTGAAGCCACGCAGATCCACTCAAGTCAGAAGCAGTGACCAACCTGAAATGACACGGAGTAACCTGACTGAGTGGCCGTGAAACACCTGAAACAGCATAGAGCCCCACCAGGGAGCGACAGTAAAACTTCTGAAATGACATATAGCAACCTTAGTTATTGAAAGAGGAACACTTAATGTAAGCAGGAGCCACCCAAGAAAGCAGCTGTAGGATACTTGAGATGATTTGGTGTCCCCTGAGGGAGCAACAGTCGGACACCTTGGACAAAATAAAAGCATTCTATTAATTGACAGTGTGACACCTTTGACTATGTACAGGCACCCCAGTGAGCTTCAGATATACAATTTCATGGCACACATCCATTTCAGTAAGCATCAATAAAACACCTGAAATGACACAAAGTCCTTTCATGAGTGGCAGTGGAACACCTGGGATGATGTGGTGCTACTCTGGTGAGAGGTGGTGGGATGCATAAGGAGATGCAGAACAAGTCAAGTGAGCTGCAATGACCAATGTGGAATCATGCAAAACCCAGCCAAGATCCTTGGGACTTTCAGGACCACATGGAGCCACCACAGTGAGAAGCAGTAGGACACCTCAGGTAATGCTGTCCTTACAGCCCAATGAGTAGCAGTGGGACACATGAAATGATGCAGACACACCACAGTTAGGGCCAATGGAACACCTTAGACCATATGTAGTCACCAAATTGAGTGGCACTGTAATGCCTGGGACCATGGTGAGCCAACCCCAAGGGAATGAAGGTTCCAGGGATATCTTTCAAGCAAGATAAAAATGTGCATTTACATGTAAGAGCCTATTAATTTTAAATGTTGGCCACTGACTTAAAGAACTCTTGCCATGCCCTACAATCCATCAGTAATAGATCCAAAATTGAGAGCAGCCAAAGACTAACAGGTTCTACCTCCAACATTTGGAGATGGTAGATCATAGGCATCAACTGACATCCCAACTCCACCCCATGGAACTTGGTATGGACCAAGACATCTCTCAATATAGTCCCTCAAGCCCTAGGGTTTAATTAGAATGAAGTTGGCCACCGTGGTCTGGTCACATTCTTCCCAGCTTATATATCAATTTCTCAGGATGTGGTCAGTCCTCTGTGAGCCCTACGGGCCTCCTGAGAAACTCTGAGGCACAGTGAGTACCTGTTCTCACAAGGAGGCATTGGGGGGTTCTACATGTACCTCATGACTTTCCACTTTCTAGATCAATCAGCAGTCCCTGAGAACCTTGTTGTGCTGGAGAACTTAGCTATTAGCAGAAAAGGGGAGTATTATGGTGTAGACAGCAAGAGCTTGGCTCAGTCTTGCCTCACAGCAGGCCCCAGAAACTACATTGGTCTCAGGGATGAGTAACCCTGATCCCTCTGAATGACAATATCCTCTGGGTCCAGATGAAACCTCCAATCTTTCTCAGCATGGGTGCTCTGTTTTCTTGGAGGCCTGTAATATCTGGGTCTGCAGCAGTTGGTCTGCAGTGAGACTGGCCAATGCTTCCCCAGTACTGCTGGGCTGTGTTTGGTGTCATGTAAGAGGCTTCCTGGGTTGTTCAGATCCCCCAGTGCTCAGACCAGTGACTCCCCACCACACACATACGAACTCAGAGCTCAAGTGTGCACCCCAGCCAGACTTTGGGATACCCCCAGACCAAAGCTTAGGCCAGGGGCCAGAGGTCACCACACAACACAGCTCAGCTTATCACTAGGCCTGAAGCCAGGCAACCCCAAATCCCTGCCCATGACCATCAGGCTCTTGAGGCTGTTGGAGGTCTCTAAGCCGCTTTCCACATGGAGGGGTTATACAAGCAGACCTGAAGAAGAGCATGGCTCTGTCACCACCTCCCAGAGAATTTAAGGAATTCTCAAACAGAAAAAGAAGGTAGGAAGTGAGCAGGTTCTGTTACAAATATCCACCTCCCTCTGGTACATAATCCAACATCAGAGTTCAGGCTAGTCACCAGGAAATGAAGGATGAATGGGAGGCCATTTTCAGGAGGGAGGCAATTGGAGGCAAGCACAGGGTAGATTTACCCCATCCAGTTCCAACCCCACATGAAAAGCAGAGTGCCTAAGTACACCACATTTAGGAGGGTATGCAGAGTCCTGTCTGAATTATCAGTGATGCCTCTGGATGTCTCTTGCAGGGACCGTACCCTCAGATCCCCAGTAAGGAGAGACCTGACAGCCTCCATCTGTTCTCCAAAGGCACCTTGCCAGAACTTAAACTTCTCCCACTGGTCCTAGGTTCAGGCCATTTTTAGCTACAATTGGGATTAGAGAGAACATCCAGCACACTCCCAACATGACTGGACATAGAGATTCCCAATATACTGGTGACATGACCAGCACAGAGACCCCAGGCAATCATCAACCTCACCAGCACAGAGACCCTAACTAAACCACCAACCTGAGTGGGTACAAAGACTCTAAGCAGATGCCCAAATGGACCAGCACAGAAAGTTCAAGCAGATCTCAAAAGTGACTGACACAGAGACCCCAGGCAGACTTCCTACCTCAACAGCACAGAGACCCAAGATAGACCTCTAACCTGCCCAGCACAATGACCTCCAGCAGACCCACAACCTGACCAGAACAAAGAACCCCACCATGACCTCAAACTAATCAGCACAGAAACCCTCAGAAGACCTCAACTTGACAAGCACAGAAACCCTGAGCAGAATTCCAACCTGCCTAGCACAGAAACCCTCAACTGATACCACTGACCAGAACAGATAACACCCACCCAACACAGACACCTCAGGCAGAAACTCGACGTAGCAAGCACAGAGAACCCTAAAGACCTGAAAAAATATCCCCAGCAGACACCCAAACTGACAAGCACTGTACCCATCAGTCCATTACCCTGACCAGCAAAAAGACCTCAGTAAATCTCCAAAGGGACCAACACAGATTCCCCAAGCCGACCCACAACCTGACCAGGCACAAAGATCTCCAGGACATCCCAATTCTAACCAGTAGAGGGGACCTTGACAGAACACACAAATGACCAGCATAGAGACTCATGGCAGACCCCTAACCTCACCATCACTAACAGCCCCAATAGTCCTCTTACCTGACCAGAACACAGACCCCAATGCTAACTTCCAACGTGAGCTGAACAAGCACACCAGGCACACATGAGACCAGCAAAAAGATACCAGGAGACCCCAAACCTGACAAGAACAGACCCCAAGCAGATACCAAATATGACTAGGAACAAAGACCTCCAGAAAAATTTCAACCTGCCCAGCACAAACACTCATCCAAACGTGACAAGAACATAGACACTCCACCATTGATCTCAAACTTGACCACCAAAGAGACCTCAGGATGAAACTCAACCTGAGAAACACAGGGAACCCTGCGGTTCCAACTTGACCAGCACAGAGTTCCTAGGCAAGCAACCAATCTGACCAGCACAGATACCTTATGCAGACCTTCAATCTGACATCCATAGAGATCCCCAGAAGACCTCGAAGCTGATAGCACAAAGACCCCCAGAAGAATCTAAAACTCACTGGCACAGAAACCCCAGCAGACTAAAACCATGAGCAGCCGAAAGTCCCACAGACAACATCTAAGCTGACCAGGATACAAACCCCAAGCAGACACTCAACATGACAACCTTGGAGATGTCAGCAGACCTGGAACCTGAGCAGGAAAGAGACCCCCAGCGGACCCCCAACCTGATAGGCACAGTATTCCATCAATTTCCCAACCTGACCAGCAGAGAGATCAAAACAGACCTAAACTTAAACATCACAGAGTCCCCAGGCATACCTTCAACATGACCCGCATAGAGATCTGAGGCAGACACTGAGTGTGACCACCACAAAAACACCATCAGACTTCCAAATACACAAACACAGAGATGAGAGGAAGATCCCCAATCTAATTAGTAACAGGAGCCCATGAAAACCCCAAACCTGATAGGCACAGAGACCCCTGAAAGACCCAATTTGTCATGTCATAAATGTTGGGAGCCATGCAGGCTGGCTTTGGGGAAGCATGACTTGTTTTACTTCTGCAATCTGGAAGGTGTGTACTGCTCACTGAGGAATCTGGTTGATAAGGCCATTTCCTTGGGAAACTCTAAAGAAAGAAGACTATCTGGGTACTTGGAAGAAATGCCTTGGGAAACTGACTCCCTCTCGTTTACTCTGACCTTCAAGTTAGCTGGCAGAGAGTCAGGGATGGTTTATGATTTGTCCTTGAGTAAGATAATGCATATTTGTTTCTGCTGTACTGCACTATGCTGTGGGGATATACTGGGGAGAAAAAAATAAACTCGGGGCTGGTTGCTAAGAATGCTTCCAGTCCTCCCGGACCCTCTTTGTCTCTTTCTCTCTTTGTTTCCTTAAACCTCGCCCCCCACTTCAGGTACTGTTCTCTGGAATGCCGAGGCAGGACCCCGGCACATAAAGACCCCAGAAAGACCTCCAACCTTACCAACACTACCAACAGAAGACCCCAAACCAGGCCAGAGCAAAGACCCTAGTCAGACATCCAACCTGATCATCACAGAGAGCCCCAGCAGACCTTGAACCTGACCATGACGGACAGCCCAGGAAAATTCCCAACCTGACCAGAACAGATCCCCCAATGCAGTCTATCAAGGTGACCAGAACAGAGACCCCAGGCACACACAAGACCAGGAGAAAAACTCTAGCAGGCTCCAACTTTGTCAGGACAGACCCCAGCAGTTTCCAAATGTAACTGGAAACTGAGACCTTCAGCAGATCCCTAACTTGATCAGCACAGTGTTCCCAGTCAGACAACAGATGTGACCAGCACAGAAACCCCTTGGAGACCTCCAACTTGTCCATCCCAGAGACCCTCAGAAGAAACCTAAGCCAAATAACACAGAAACCCTCAGGAGAATTCAAAACTCACCAGCACAGAGACCCCAAGCAAACTCAAAACTTGACCAGCAGAGAGAACCCCAGCAAACTCTAACCTGACCAGAACAAAAACCCCAAGGAGACGCTCAACATAACAAGTGCAATAAAGACCAAGAACCTAACCAGGAAAGAGACCCCCAGAAGATCCTCAACCTGAGAGGAACACCACCCCATTAGTTTTCTAACCTCACCAGCAGAGACATTAAAACAGATCCTAACCTCATCAGCACAGAGGTCCCACACATAACTTCAACATGACCAGCATGGATATCTGAGACAGAGACTAAGTGTGACCAGCAGAGACACACCTACAGACTTCCAAATACAGAAACACAAAGATCCTAGAAATAATCCCAACCTGACTGGGCATGGAGATCTTGTGCAGACCTCCAACCTGACAAGCACAGAGAAAGACCCAAATTGACATGTCATAGAGAGCCCAGGAAGATCATCAATCTTATTAACACAATTACCCTCAGCTGACTCTAAAGCAGGCCAGCACAGAGATTCTAGGCAGAAACCCAATCTGACCAGCAGAGAGAACCCTAATAGATCTCAAACCTGACCAGCAAGAAATCACCAGCAAAACCCCAACCTTACCAGTAGAGTGCCCAAAAATCTTCCAAGCTGAGCAGCAAAAAAGATCAAACCAGACATTTAACCTGTTTAGCAGAGAGACCCCAGGCAGACCCTTATTATTACTTTGCACACAGAAACCCAGAAGACCCCTGACAAGACCAGCACATAACCCCCTAGCAGTAGACCCATAACCAGACCAGAACAGAGACCCAAGACAGACTCTCAATGTGCTCAGCCACGGAGAACTCAGGGAGACCCCCAACCTGACTAGCACAGAGACCCAAGGCAGACCTCAACATGACATGCACAGAGACCACAGACAGATAGCAAAACTTACCAGCACAGAGACCCCAGGTAAACCACCAACCTGACTGGGTGCAAAGACCCTGAGTACAGAAACCCCAGAAAGACCTCAGAATTAACCAGGACAAAGACCCTAGGGAGATCTCCAACTTCACTACCACAGAGATGCCAGGAAGACCACCAACCTGACCACCACAGGGATCCCCATCAAACCCCCAACATGACCAGAACAGAGAACTCCAGCACGACTGCAAGCTAACCAGCACAGAAACACCCAGAAGACCCTAACCTGGCCATCACAGAGACCCCTAACTGATTCCAATCTGACTAAAACAGAGACAACCCACCAACCTCGAAATTGACCAACACAAAAAAGCAGAAACTCGACATGACAAGCCAAGGGGCCCCTTCAAACCTGGAACATTACCAGGAAAGAGTTCCCCAGAAGACACCCAACATGACAAGCACCACAACCAGAAGTTCATTAACCTGACCATCAGAGAGACTTCAGAATATCTCCAAACACACCAGCAAAGATACCCCAAGTAGACCCCCAACCTGACTAGGTGCAAAGATCTCCAGCACATTCCCATCCTAACCAGCACAGAGAACTCTGACATAACCCCCAAATGACCAGCATAGAGACAGATTCCTAGCAAACCCTTATTATCACAGAGAGCCGCAGCAGACACCAAACCTGACCATCACAGACAGCACCAGCAGACCGCCAAACTTCCACAACAGAGCTCCCAATACAGACCTCCAACATGAACAGAACAGAGACCCCAGGTACAAGTGAGATCAGTAGTGAAACCCCAGCAGACCTTAAATCTGACCAGGACAGACCCCACACACTTTCCAAATATGACTGGGAACAGAGACCCTCAGCAGACCCCAAACTACAACAGCACAAAATTCCCAGGAAGATCCCCAATCTGACCATCATAGAGACCCCAGAAAGAAACATATGATCAGCACTGGAACTCCAGCAGAACCCCAACTAGACCAGCAAAGAAACACCTGACAGATCCACAACCTTAAAAGCACACAGAACCCCTGCAGACTTGAAACATGAGCAATACAAATTCCCAAAGCAGATATCCCTGTGACCAGCATAGAGACCCAATCAGACCCCAAACATGACCAGAACAGAGACCAAAGGCAGCCCCAAACCTCACTGAGTGCAGAGATTCTAAGAAAACTCCTAACCTTACCAGCACTAAATCCCCAGGTGAACAACCAATCTGATCATCAGAGAAACCACAAGATTACCTTCAACTTGACTAGCACAGAGACCCCTGGCTGATCACTGCCTGACTAGAAAGAGAGACTTATTTCTTCCTTGAACAGCACAGAGATCAAGGCAGACACTCAATGTGATGATCACAGAGATTCCAGCAGACCTGGACATGTAAAGCAAAGAAACCCCTGCTAACCTTCAACCTGACCAGCACAGTATTCTTCCACTTCCTCAACAACACCAGGAGAGATCCAACGAATTCCCCAAACTAACCAGCACAGAAAATCACAGCAGACCCCTGACCTGTGAAGCAGAGACTTCAGGGAGACCTCCAACCTGAGCAGCACAGAGACCCCTGGCATACTCTTAACATGACTGGGCAAATAAATCCCAGTATTACCCCTAAACTGACCAACACAGGGACCCATGGCAGTCCCACAACCTAACAAGCACAGAGGCCCCCATTAGACTTCACACCTGACCAGCACAGAGAACCGAGGAGGAAAGCCCTGTGATCAGCACTGGAACCCTTGGTAGACCTCTAACCTGACCAGCAAGAAATCGCCAGCAGAACCCCAACTTGACCATAAAAGTACCAAAAAGTCCCACAACTTGAGAAGCAGAAAGATCAAACCAGACCTCTAAACTGAAAAGCACAGAGACCTCAGGCAGACCCTTACTATTACCGAGCACACAGACAACCAGAAGACCCTTGACATGACCAGCACATAAACCCCAGACAGACCCATAACCAGAGCAGCACAGAGATGCAAGGCAGACTCTCAACATGACCAGCCACAGACAACTCAGTTAGATCTCAAAACTGAGCAGCATAGAGACCCCAGGCCATCACAAACTTCACCAACACAGGTAAACCCCCAACCTGACTTGAATACAAAGACCCTGAGCAAACCCCCAAACTGACTGGCACCAAAACTCCAAGCAGTCCTCAAAAGTGAGCAGAAAAGAGACCCCAGGCAGACCTCAAACTTCATGACCAGAGAGACTCCAGGAAGATCCCCAACCTGACCACCAAAAAGATCCCCAGTGGAACCCCAAACTGACCAGAAAAAAGAACCCCAGCAGGACCCCAAAATAATCAGCCCAGAAACCCCCAGAAGATTTCAACCTGACCAGCACAGAGACCTTAAGGAGAATCCCAAACTGCCCAGCACAGACACCCCTGACTGATCCCAACCTCACCAGAACAGAGATCTTCCACCAATCTCAAACTTGAGCAACCTATAGACCTCAGGCAGAAACCTAACATGAGAAGCACAGGGAACTCAGTAGACCTGGAATGTGTCCAGGAAAGAGACCTCCAGCAGATACCTGACATGATAAGCACAGTACCCAGCAGTCCAGTAAACTGACCAGCAGACAGACCTCAACAGATCTCCAATAAGACCATCACATATATCCCCAGCAGACCCCTACACTGACCAGGCACAAAGACATCCAGCACATTCCCATTTTTACTAGGACAGAGAACCCTTACAGAACCCCCAAATGACCAGCAAAGAGATTCCTGGCAGACCCACAACCTTCCCATTACAGACAGCCCCAGCAGACCCTGAACCTGACCATCACAGACATTAGTAGACCTTCAATGTGAACAGAACAAAGCCCCCAATGCAGAGCTCTAATCTGACCCGAACAGAGACCCCAGGCACACAAGAAACTAGCAGAAAGACACCAGCAGACCCCAACCCTGACCAAGACAGACCCCAGGAGGATTCCAAATGTTAGTGGAAACAGATATACCCCAAAGACACCTAACCTCTCCAGTACAGAGTTCTTAGGTTGACAACCAATCTGAATAGCACAGTGATTCCCATCAGACCTCATATCTGACCAGCAGATATACCCCAGGCAGAGAACCCTGTAAACAGAACAGAAATCAGCAGACCCCCAACCTGACGTGCACAGAAACATCAGTATGATTTCCAATCTAACAAGCAATGAGACCCCTGGAAGATCCAATATGAACTCTTAAAGAGATCCCAGGCTGGCCCTCAACCTCCAGCAGATGCTTTACCCGATCAGCACAGATACCCCAGACAGACACTCAATGTGACCAGCACAGAGACCCCAACTGACCTCCAACCTTATCATCAAATAGATCCTCAGCAGACTTCCAACCTGACTAGCACAGTGTCTCAGCTTTCCCCAACCTGATCAGCAGAGAGATCTGCATAAACCCTCAACCTAACCAGCACAGAGACCCCTGGAAGACCTCCAAAGTGAACTGGTACAGAGACCCTCATCAGACTCCTAAACTGACCACCACTGTGACTTGCAGCTGATCTCCAATTTAGTCAGCACAAAGACCCCATTCAGACTTCCAAACTGACAGGTACAGATACCCAGGGAAGTTACAGTGTGACTGGATACAGAGAAACCAGGAAGATTCCCAACCTGACCAGCACAGAGATAGACTTCATACCCCAACCTTTTAAGCACAGAGACCCCAGCAGAACTCCAATCTGACCAGCAGAGAGACCCCAGGGAGAATTCCCTGTGATAAACACTGAGACCCCAACAGACCTTCAACCTGACCACCACAGAAACTCCAGGCAGACCTCCAACCCGACCAGCACAGATACCACAAACAGACCCCCAACCCGACTAGCATTGAAATCCCTGGCAGACTCCCAACCTGACCAGCACAGAGTCCCCTTGCAGACCTTCAAAGTGCGCAGTCAATAAAACCCCAGACAGATGTTATACCAGACTGAGCACAAAGACAGACAGTAACCCCCAGCCTGACTAGCACAGAGACCCTACAGTAAACTCTCAACCTTACCAGCACAGAGACTGGGGGTAAAAACCCAACATGGAAAGAACAGAGACCCCAGAAGAACCCCAACCTGGCCATCACAGAGACCTCCAACTGACCTCTAGGTGACCTTTAACCAGACCAGCACAAGATCTCAGACAAACACTCAATGTGACCGGCACAGAAACCCAAACATCCATGATCCTGACCAGCAAAGACACCGCAGCACATCAGCAACATAGCAGCCCATTACTCAAGCTGTCTTTCAACCTGACAGGCAGAGAGATGCAACCAGACCCCCAGCTTGACCAACACAGAGACCCCAGGCAGGTGACCATAGTGATATTGAGGAATAAAATATACAGCACTTCTTCTAAGATGATTTCAAATAATTTATTGTCTGTTCTTGTAAAGACTCATTCAGTTTAATAAAATGTAATTACAGCTTGACATTGATAACCACCATTAACAGATACTGCTTGTTCTTTTTTTTCCCATGACGTAACAGTGCCTAACTTGTCCACATCACTCTGGCCTTACTGCATAGCATTTGACATTAACATACAAGGAAATCTTTCCAGGAAGTTATCCACACTGGAAGATTCAGGTGCATCAGACCACAGAGCTATGCATGCCCACCATTGACAGAAACTTGAATTATCACCAGGAAGTCAATGAAGTCAATTAGTACCACTCAAGTAGCTAGCAGCACTATGCTCTGCAAGTGCACACACCCTGGAACACTAGGGGTCTTATTGGCAGGCCTACCCATGTCCAGTCTTGAAGGACTGCAGCATATTTTCAAATATTTATTGATCCCAGATTCAAAATAATTTTTTAAAAGGACAAGAATGGAATACACAAATTTGTATATTACAGAAGAGCTAAAACATATGGCATATTGTTTCAGTATCCCTTACTTCAACACTTAATTCTATAGGTTCTTTAACAGTGGGTTTGAAATTGAGACTCAAGGGCATATTAAACTGACTATACCATAATTCATTAATACTAGGATTTCTGTCCTCTGTTAAAAAATTATTGTGGAAGTATCTAAGCAGAAAATTTTTTACATTTATTTTTATTTTTAGACTTATTGGGGTGATATCTGTTAGCAAGATTACATAGGTTTCAGGACACAATTCTACAGTGCATTGTCAACTTGTTGTATAGTGAGTTCACCACCTAATGTGACTTCTCTTTCCATCACCATATATTTAGCTTCCCCTCCCTCCTCTCCCACCCTCTCCCCTTTCTCCCCTCCTTAACTCACTCATCCCCAAATAAACATTAAATTATTGATTGTGTCCATATGTTATTTGTTTCTTTGTTCATTTCTTTTTTCTTTGATGCTTTCAGTTTTATATTCCACATATGAGTGAAGTCATACAGTTTTTGGTTTTTTCTATCTGGCTTATTTTGCTAAGCATGATGATCTCCAGGTTCATCCATTTTGTTGCAAATAGCAATATTTCATCTATTCTTATAGCTGAGTAATATTCCATGGTATATATGTACCACAGCTTCTTTCTTTCTTTCTTTCTTTCTTTCTTTCTTTCTTTCTTTATTTATTTATTTATTTATTTATTTATTTTTGTATGTGGGTGGCTCCCTGGCTGGGAACCGAACCCAGGCCACAGTGCTGACAGCGCCAGTGCCAAAGTCTTAAGCCACTACACCACCAGGGAACTCCCACCACAGCTTCTTTATCCAGTCATCTGTCACAGGGCACTTTTGTTGTTTCCATGTTTTGACCCCTATGAACAGTGCTGCAATTAACATTGGGGGACTTAAGTCTTTGCAGACAAAGGTTTTTAAGGGTTTTGGGTAGATCCCCAGAAGGGGAATTGCTGGGTCATATGGTAACTTCATTCTAAATATTCTGAGGAGAGAAGACAAGATGGCGACTGGAGAGGAGGTTCCTAAAGCCTCTCCCAGAAAACACAATTGAACGGCCGACCAGGAGCCAAGAAAGCGGACCCTGAGTGACAAACCGGCTGCCGAGAAATCCACAAATCGCAAGTAAACCTGAAGGCTGGCGAGAAAGGGGCGAGTCGGGGAGAGGGAAGGGAGCAGAGACAGACCACGCGGGACGTGATCCCTGCTGACTAATCGGAGCTGCGCAGTTTGGGGGAGGGGAGAGAGACTGGGAAGCTGGGGACGGAAGGAGTTTGGGAGCCAGCCTCTGGAACTTTTGAGTGGTAGAAGGGCTGAGCGAGGACTCTGAACTGCAAAGATAACACCCCAGCTCTAAGCCCCCTGGAGACCTACACAGGGCTGCAGTTCCTGTTCCCAGCCTGCTGCAAAGGCG